>JAECUM010095813.1:0-79973 GCA_016617855.1 Megalonaias nervosa | reverse complement strand
ATATATATATATATATAATTTCTTATCTGAGATGCACGAATGACTGACTGACTTTATTTTCTCTTCAGCAGAGATTGCATCAGACTAATCGAATTCAGAATAACACAAGATGATGACATACAACAGAAAAGTGACAAAAATAGAGCAGTAGTACTGTGTCAGCTACCGTATTGACAAAACCAAATATCTCAATACCAGCAACCATAGAAATGTGTAGTCAGGGCTTACTACCATTTGGCTTTGCATGGGACTGATCTTTTAACATTTGCTTGATGATGATAATACTTCACAAATCTATAGTGTCATGTGCGTAACATTAACTTTGAAATAGAAAAGAAAAGAAAATATAAAACTTACACAAGGGTAACAATATATGTAATTCTTTCTACATGACACATTTATACACGTTTATATGTTTGCATGCATGTATACGTAAGTGAATGCATTTACCTCTGACTGAATGTATAACTGACTTTATTCCTCTTAGGCAACGATTACATCAGGTTAATAAATATAGTGATTATACATATTACAAGATTATGAGACACAACATAGAACGGAGAATGTAAAATAAGACAAATACATCGTCAACTAACGCATTTACAGGATGAAATATATAAATACATGCAATCATATAATAATCTCTAGGAAATATAAATAAACACACACACACACACACACACACACACACACACACACACATACATATATATATATATATATATATATATATATATATATATATATATATATATATATATATATATATACATATGTATGGATGCATGCACGTATGTATGCATGTATGTATGCATGTATGTATGTATGTATGTATGCATGTATGTATGAGTACTTAAAAGAGGATCACTGTGAACAGTACTTTTTTATTGATTTACACAAGGAGTGAAAGTGACTTCATCAAAAGCCTGACGAATACAGGTGTCAGCTAAACGAATAATTTCCTTATCAGCATCATCCTCAAGAGCTTTCTTTGCCATAGCTCTAGTAACTGCACAAGAAGGGTATAAATCAGGGAATCCTTTTTCAATAGCATCAACTTTCTGAACCAAACAAGGCTTGTCAGTTACAAGTGGATTAACCTCAACCTTATCTCCAGCTAGGTCGTTGCCTAGTTATAAATGAATGTCCTGAACTGGTAAAGAAGACACTATTCCGACTGTCACGTGTCCTGATACTAATTCTGATGACAAATGTACACAACTGAGAGGAACATTAACAAAGCCGCACTCTACTCCCTGAATAAGAACACTCTCATCAGAAGAAGACTTCTGAGAAAAAGGCAAAGTACCTGATAATAAAAGATTCTGAGAGGCTCCTGTGCCTCTTAAAATGTTAATAGGGATAAGATTAGCCAAATCACCCTAGAGTGATATAGAACCCTTCGACATTAACGGGTCATAAATCTCCATAATACTCCATTCTCCAGACTGGGGTTTATTAGACCCAACAAATCAATTGCTTTCAATACATGACCGTGACCTTGACCTTTAAGAAATAAGAGCATTTGGGATAGATCTGTCTTGACTCTGATGCTTAGTTTTCAATTTGAAGTAATCAGAAATAACGTGTCCTACCTTCTTGCAATAGGTACACGAAGGCAGAGACAAGGATTTATGATCAGTCTTATTAGGGGCTTGATTTCTAAACGTTGTGGCAGACTAAGTTTTAGAGCAGCTAGTATTTGGCTGAAATACCTTTCTACCAGAAAACTACTGAGTGAAAGACATGCCTACAATACGAACTTTATCAGCTAAGAAATACTCGTCAGCAGGATGAGCATCATCTTCCAATGTTTCGATCTTATGCTCATCAAGATAAGTCTTAATGTCACTATGGGCACAGTTCTTGAACTCTTCAAGTAATACAAGTTGTCTAAGACTTTTATAATTTTGATCAACTTTCTTGGCTAAGCACCATCTATCAAATAACTGCTCTTTTTCTCTTGTAAATTCGACATGACTTTTTCCAGCTTCATTTTTGTAGTTCCTGAATTTTTGCCGATAACCCCAGGGACTAACGCATAACCCTTTGAGTTGCATTTTTTAACCAGATCATAGTCAGCACTTCGCTGTACTGACAGGGATGCAAAGATATTTCGGGCATTGCCAAAAAATACACACTGTAATAATTTAGCCCAATGCTCCCTTGGCCATTTCAAATTTTCAGCAATTGTTTCAAACTAAGGAAACTCTGTGTCTACTCCTTTTCGCTAAAAGGGGGAACTAACCTAAAATTCCTAGTAATATCAAAACTTTGAATGTGAAGTGGTTCAGTGCCTTTCACTAGCCAGCTCTATTTCTTTTATTCTAATTTGATATTCCCTCTCCTCCTTCTCTCTTTGCATTTGTATCTGTCTGTTTGTCTCTCTCTCTCTCTCTCTCTCTCTCTCTCTCTCTCTCTCTCTCTCTCTCTTCCTTATCTAATTGAATTTGTGTTTGTTTCTCTCTCTCTCCTGTCTGTCTCCCTTCTCTTTCTCAAATTGTAACTGCAATTGTTTTTACTTCTTTATGTACATGCATTTATTCTCTCTCTCTCTCTAATTGCTACTGCCTTTGTTTTTCCTCTTTATCTTTCTGAAGGTCCAGCTTCTATAACCCTAATTCCATCTTGTATTTTAATTTTAATTCCTTTACTATTATGTCAGAGTCTGCTACAGACTTACTTATCGAAACCAAAACACTTTCATCCAAAACAATCTTTTTCTACCAAATACTGGACCAAAATGTTTTTTATTTCTTGGTTCGTTGAAGAAGCTTTTGCCTCAGAAAGATCATATTTTCTAGCAAGTTCAAGCAATTCATCTACCAACAGATCCGTGGTAGGATTTGAAAGAAAGATTTCCACCTTTTGATGACACTGTAAAAATGTCTGTTGATTTCACTAAAGATTTCAAAAATGCGAAACAAATACTTGGGATTTTAAAAAAATGCAAAAATTAGGGAATTTAAATTTCAAAACACAATTTTCTGAAATATTTTTTCATAATTCATTTGTCCCGGACAAGCCCGCAATTTTCTTGTTGCGTGTCTAGGTTCTTACAAAAGTAACAAGAAAAGAGTGAAGACAATAAACTTTGTAAAATCAACAATATAATTTATTTCCTTAGAAAAACAAGGTAATATTGAGAAAAAAGGCTTACGGTGTATGAATCAAATCCAAAATTAATCCAAGAATTAAAAAATAGAAGTCCTGTCAATGAAAAGCCCTAAATGAATCTGTGTTTGAGTCCAGATGAATTTCCAAGATGGAAGGCGATGATGTATGCCATAATCTTCAAAGTGTTGTGTGTCAACATTTCCTTGTTGAATCATAGAAAAAAAATTGCCAGTTTAGAATTTCTGAACTTATTTCGATAAATGCCTTTGTTCAAGAATTGTGATGAGCACTAGCATTTTCCAGGAAAAGGGTCAATAATTCCAACAAACAAAAATCAACTCTAACTGGTCACAACAAAAGACCTTTGAGTATCAAAGGTTTAAAGCACAACTGGCTATTTCTTCTTATGACATGAGTTATAAGACTATCTAAAAAGCAAAACAGATTCCCGGTCACGTGATCACCTCTTTAGAACAACGTAGAAACATTTACATGCCTAAGATCACGTACTCAAGTATCGTCTTAGCCAAAATCAATGGTTCTTACTCTTGGAATGAATAATAACAAAAATAAAAAAGGTTGTTTACAATAAACCTTACTGATTTCTAAAGCAAGGTCAGCCACTAGGTACAATGTGTCAATTACTGGTTGTTTATCAGGTCAAACAGAACTGAATTGAATTTCTAAAACAATATCAAATCGAGTAGAAAAAAATATCATTACAGAAACATGTAATTTAATACAATTTTTAAAAAAAAATTAAAACTAACAAACAAGCAATTAAATTACATATACATAAAAAGTAGGTGATTGTACTCTTGAACCGCGTAATATCTTGACAATTTTCACGAAGCAGAAATCTGCTCATTATCTTACAATGCAATTTAATTAATACATCACTTTACTTCTTTATACATGAAGCGAATTTGTTAGCTAAATATCATGACGCAATTTCATCACGAGAGGCACATTTGTAATTATAATAGAAATGTTACAATATGCATAGGGACTGTATGAAGGCTCTCTCTCTCTCTCTCTCTCTCTCTCTCCGTAAATATCTATGTATAGATCCTGTGCAATAGTATACTCTTAACAGACTCAAGTCACGTAGGATAAACGTAGCTAAAGATATTGTGTACACATTACAGCCATGAATAAGAAATATAAAAATTAGATAATATCATGTACCAGGAGTTGCAAAAATATAGACATATATTACAATACATATATACATACATACATACATACATACATACATACATACATACATACATACATACATGCATACATACATACATATATACATACATACGTCAAAAAGTAAGTACAAATCTCTTAATCTGCGTATACAAACATGTAGCTATGCGTGTTAACTCATTCATATAAACATACGTTCTCAAATAAAACATATATACATCCACGGACAGTTAGACACGTGTTCATGGATGGCGGAACTAATGGAAGTTAGATGCACAGACATTCAGAACGTTTAGTGAAAATCTTTCGAGAGTGTATCCTATTTTAACTGAAGAGAATAGATCGCGTCACAACTTGATTTCAATATTAAGTTTTACCGAGAAAATGGCACGTTCGTGACGTTTTGTATTACCTATTGTATTTGGATAAGTTGCACAATAATACCCATGTCCTACCGTCCATCTGTCATCTAATACAATTTTTGAAATTAAGATTAATGATTTGAGGTTGATTCTGTTAATATCTACATCGTGTTAATTGTAAACCGACGGTGTACAAAGTATTCATATTATAACAAATATTAAATCAACGTTTGGTGCTTTATGGCGCAGCAGCACAACTGGTGCAGAGGCAATTGGAGCAAAGTGCCTTGCCCAAAGACACACCACAGTAGGTGACCCAGGCTGGTCCGGTGTCAAAATTCGAACACGCATCCTCTGATCGTGAGCCGGCACGCTAACCACTTGGCCACAGCAGCTCCTTTAATCAACGGTACAAGTAGCTTCTTAATTCAGAATGGCACTTTCGGTCGCATAGAGAATGCTTTAGTTTATTGGCACTTTTGTCTAATCCATAAAGGTTGATTTATGCATGCTTGAGGTTATATACACAGCTAAATATCAGAAAAACTTTGCATAAAACTGTCACTAATGATGCAATCAGACAGCTCAAAACAGTATGCATTTCAATAAATCAAATTCATGAAAAGAAGCACTGAAATATATTCAATTCCGCAATCATGTGCAATTGACAGATATGGATGTGAATAGAACCTCACATAGAAATTATTGAGGTTCAGCGGTGTATCATAACAACGTATAATATTCATTTTTTTTAAAAGTTAAACGTTCATGATTGGAAGAGAAATGTTAACCTCATACACTGATATACAATGTTAGCCTTATACACTTATAACACCATCGGCAAAATCGCCAGTAAATTTAACACTGAATTAATTTACATACTTATATACCATTCCAATTTTTGGAGTCATTCACGCCTATTGTGCTCCTAATATAAGGCTGCAGATGTAGTTAGATGTTATTCGAGAGGAAAGCACATTTGTTTGGACTGTCCAGTGAAAATAGAAAGCGACCATTATTTGGACTATAATATTATTCTGTTATAAATTATTTGAAATAATTCTGTACGACGACATCTTGACAACGTCACGGTTCTCGGAGTACCAGTTTTTATTTCCATTATTGAAATTTATAAGGAATTTTTCTCTCATTTATATTTTTCATAGTTCTATATAATGACATGATTGGATTCACTTCATAATACTGTAACTTCCTTTCACATTTTTCATTCATAACTTTAATAATTAAATTGTTTGTTAAATTTTATGAAACTTGTTGATTTTGGTTCTTTTCTTAAACCAATTGTGTGGCCATAGAATCGTAACAGTATGTATGTATGTATAAATGTATGTATGTATAAATGTATGTATGTATGTATGTATGTATGTATGTATGTATGTATGTATGTATGCATCTGTCTTTATTTCTTTGTGCATCTGTATTACTGCCTAACTCTCATATCTAGATAGCTAGTAAGCGATCTATGGAACTATATGAGGAGAGTGCATTCTTGACCTGCTTCATACGTTGATAAGTTTCATGAAGCAGATCGTGACTAACTTCCGTCCAAAAGAGTTCCACTGAAAAGTGCAATTGAAAACGCTAAAATTGCTCCACTAGTACCAAAGACTTACATCCGAATAATCTGACTCCAAAACCCGTAGACATATAATTAATATACAAATCTAAATATATTTTTATTTCTTTTGAACAAGATATCTTGTTTAAACGAACGAATATCTTGGTTAAAGAAGATATTTTTTTTTCTTTCGCTTAAAGAAGATAATGTTTCGTTTCAATAATATATTATTTCGTTAAAACAAGATAGCATCTTGTTTAAACAAGAATACTGTAAGTTTTCTTCTGTCATTATGATTTACAGCCATCTGATTTGCCAGGCCTTTTAGAATGTATATATACAAAACAAGTTTTTTAAAGCCTCTCCCACCTGCACTTCTTTTCTGTACATATATTCAATGAACGAGGATTATATGTAGAATATAGGATAACCCAAACTTAAACTTCTTACGTAAGATTTTAATTATGAACCGTATCCTGGACCTTTTTAACAAACAAATGTGATATATTTGCTAGTGCTAAAAGTGTATGTTTGCTGCGATTAGGATTTTTAACTTTGTTTTAAGAATTTTAGTCATATAGCTACCATGTCTACATTGTGGCCGTGTATAGTGGTCTCTAGCCCAGGGGCATCATGCCACAGACATGTAGCATCATCTCCCATTAATCTGGCACCAGGCAGACCAGTCCTAACAATAGCCTCTTAATGCTGAGCGTCAAGCGAGGCAGCTGCTATAAGTCTATTGTATGACTCGGGCGGGGATCGAACCCAGGACCTCCAGCATCTGAGGCGAACGCTCTAACCTCTTAGGCTAATGCAACAAGGAAAATACACTTTAAATAAATAAATAAACATCGTTCTTTTACATATATTGATGTGAAGACATGACGGTACCGTGTGAAATTCATCAATGTGTGTATTTATGCGTGATATGAAATCCGTATAACGTTACAATATGGAAATTTGAAATTTGTGTATATCAAAATACAATAAAAAAGAGAGGAATATAGAAAAGAAATAATATTGTCACAGATGGAATCGAACCCACCAGCTTCGCATTATTAGCACCACGTTCTAATCAAATGATAAGACAGTTTCTTTGAAGGATTGTTGTTTATTATGACAAATTAGACTTGCACAAAACACATGTTAGCAACTAACGTCTTCCAGCTGATCCGAGTTGTGTGTTGTCATCAGCCGTCCTCTGATTGCCTGTAAATATATTAATGGGATTATCTGTTCTGGACTATTGTGCCTTCATGAATGAAATTCAAAATATTATAATTTGAAAGAATATTATCAAACTTTGATTTGGAAAAAAAAATCTTTCTCCTGTTGAGTTTAATTGTTAAGATTAACTGTTTATTTTTTTTTGTTTAATTCGACGAACTATTAACCGATAAAACGCTGCTCAAACTTTTGTATCATCCTCCTCGTGGGTCATATAGTTTGCACAGCGTTTACTCGCTTTACTCGGTGATATATCTTGGTTAAACAAGATAATATTTTGTTTACTCAAAATATTGTCTTTGCTTGAACATAATATTATTTCGTTTAAAACAATATATTATCTTGTTAAGCAAGATATAAAACAAACTTCGTGGCACAATCCAGTCACGGTGGTATAGCATGCTAATTTCATTCGAAACCATCTCATTCTTTATAGTGGGCAGGAATAGAAATCGTGACAAATTTAACTCAGAAAGTACAATAGAATAGTGTATTTTTCGTTGAATTTAGTTTACTGCTTTTTCAATTAGGTTTCACTTAATGCCATTATTATGATGCACAGAGTGTTAAATTATTTTAAGTTCTTCTCAATGGACAATCAAGATACTGCAAATGTAGTCCCGGAGCTCAAAATTAATTTTCACTTCAAATGAAAATATGCGGTATTTAGCTATTGATGTCACGATGGTTTAGACTGCGAGGGTCCAGAAATGTGTGGAACCAATAATCCACAATAGAAACAGAATGTTTATTATCACAGATTTAAAACAAGTAGACTGACAATTGCTCAGTCGGGATTCTAACTTGATGTCTCTACCAGTCTCGTTCAATCTATTCACTGGCTATATCTGAACATACCGCACAGCGTGGAAAAATGGCAAATTAATCAGAAAGTGTAATAGGGTTCAAACATCTTCTGCACTAAGTATATCTGAACATACCATATCTTTAAAAAAAATAACTCTTTCAATAGTCTTCGTGATAAATATAGCAACGATAGTGAACTGCTATTTATGGTAAATATAGATTTAAACTAAAAAAATCCCCGCACATGAATGGAAGTTTAATAGTACTGATTATATTATCTAAGTTTAACATAAAATTAAAGCTGCCTTCCTACTTTTCTCATTTATCGAAAATCCATAAAAATGAAAAAAAATAATGATGGACCATATCCTGAAATATTTGGTCTCCTTGAAAATAAGTTACGATATGAACACCTTACCCCTTTAAGCCAAATGATCGTTATGTTCGACGTTCTACTTTAAGGGCTGAGATAAGAATGACCGGGTGGTACAGAAATCGCGATATCCCATCCATCACAAACTATACGTCAAGCTTATCAATTTCATCTGACTAACTCACTTAAATTAACACAAACTTAAACCATACGCGACGGACTGATGAAGAATGTATTGACCAACATAAGGACAAATGAGGGTAACACTATAGGTCCCTGCCAAATTTTGTTGTAGAGCAACTTCGTTCATAGGATCATATAAACATTAACAAATAAGGGTACGGAAAATATTAACTTTTCACTAAGAATATATTGTCAGTTGAGTCATAATGGACAAAAGCGTGTCAACATTGTAAATTAAAAATGAATTGATATTGTTACGACCATGTAGTTTAATTACATGCGTGTTAAAATTCGAATTCTTTCTATTTCATTTTTATGTCATTAAATATAATTATTATTGTGATGATGATTATGTTCGCAGGGTCTGACATTTTGATAGAAACATCGTGTTTATTTAGAACGTAAATGTGACTCGCATGAGCACGATTTTTACATGTCGGTTTGTCGATTCAAGTAAACAGTTGGCAAAAGCTATGTAAACGATTGGTTGTGACCACGGTCATTTCTAATAATACTTGTTGACATTCTATACTGCGGCGGCGAGATTTCGAAATCGCCATGTATTCTTCGTGAGTGTACATGAAATGACGTTTAATTCGCCTTAAATACTCAGGTACCTTCGAAATAGTCTAGAGTCATATTTCAACGCCTTAGAGAGTCACATTGCAACATCTTATAGAGTTTCTAATACCTTGAGAAGAAGGTATTCTTTTGTGCTGGAAAGAGTCGTTCGTTAGTACGTCTGTAGAACGACTGTAGAACAACATGTGTTTTGTTACTGATGATAGCTGCACTTCATCTATCTTTCAAATAATAATTATTTTCCCTGGAGAACTATACAACCGGCCTTGGACAAAGACAGTTGGTGAAATTAATTCTAAATTGGAACAGAACAATACAAATTGTGATTCACAGTGAAAATTCTGGACACTTGTGTAAAACCTTCGTCTGACGTCATCATCCGCCATCTTGGAACGGAATTTAGATTCAGACTACTTCAATTGCAATTGTTTATTTACAGGACTTATGTGTTTTTTCACAATTTTAGGACAAATTTTTGGATCTTCCTCGTAAATCGTAAATCTTATTTCGTATTTTACCCTTTTCACCGTGTTTTCTAGGGAAATAAATTATTTTTGTTAAAATTTACAAAGATTGTTGTCGTCACTCTTTTCTTTATGTTACTTTAAACGAGCCGATACGTAACAAATATATATATATATATATATATATATATATATATATATATAATATATATATATATATATATATATATATATATATATATATATATATATATATATATATATATATATATATATATATAAGGCAACAAACTTTGTCAAAGTCAACAAATAATTTATTTCCTTATATCGCAAAGTGAAAATGAGAAAATAGAACTTACCATATTGCACATTAAACCCCAAAATAATCCAAGAATTTCAGACACAAGTGCTAATAATTTGAAGTCCTGAATAAAATTCAGCACAAGTCCCTAACAGATAATAAAACTGAAGGCGATGAGGTGCCTGTGGTAACTTATAGAGTGTTGATGTGTCAACAGTCTTTTGTTGAATCACAGTAATATAATTCTAGGTTTGAATACCAGTCAATGTCTCTATCCAAGTATTTTATCATATCACATTTTTATTTCCAGAGATTTTAAATCTCTAACCCGAAAATGAAATACTGGTCACAATATATAATACAATTCGAAAGTGGTAGATCTTGAAGCACAATTTAAAAACTTTCAGTTACAAGATTATATAGCTCTCTACTTGACCTCAGGTAACAATTAGCATTTTCTATATAAAAAAATACCTAATGGAAAACAGCATTCTAGAATGATCCTTATGTTTACAAAATATAAACAAAACCTGTATTATGTAAAATTCACTCAGGAAAACTCAAAACCTAGACCTAGCCCCAAATAAACATATTTACGTCTATTAATAATAATACTAATTTTAATTCCATACCTAATGAGAATGATTTAGCTATGTAATAGTTGTTTACGCAGAATAAAATTAAGATAGTCAATTTGGGTCAAGTCCAACATACAATGTTACATTACAATAACGTATAATGAAATAAAACAAATTAATTAAAAAACAACAAACAAACAAACAGTTAAATTAAATATACATAGCAGTTGCCCTTTGAACGGAGTTGAGACTGACTACAGGCAACTGTTTATTGGCGGGGTGAATGAACTCACATTCCTCTAGTTTGTCAGCTACAAAATGTAATTCTGTGCCTTTAGTGGCTATTCAAAATCACCTTTGCAAATTGATAAGTTGATTGTTTTCATTTTTGAGTTCCTATTTTAATTCACATTTTTTAACTCAATATAAGACAAAACTTATGATTCAAGCATGAAAGATGGTTTTAATGAAGAACGCAGATCACTACAAACCCATGGTTAGCTTTTTTATCACTGAACGCTCAGCTACTCACTTATCGGCGCATGGAAATTAATATGGAATGACGAACCAACACGAGGCAATCAAAATACTTTATTGCATTTAAAGTTAATCCAAGTCATTATTCAACCAAAATTATCATTACTACCGACCATAACATTGTATCTCTCTGTCTCTCCTCTCCCCGCCCCCTTTTTATTTCCTTTGGTCGATTTGACTTAACATTGACTATCATTCATAGGTCTAGAGATATCGTCGTATGATAGAAGCGAAAATTCTCTACCCTCGTCTTTTTATGGATTTTCGGCCGTATTTTGGTAGGATGAGAGAGAGAGAGAGAGAGAGAGAGAGAGAGAGAGAGAGAGAGAGAGAGAGACAGAGACAGACAGACAGACAGACAGACAGAGATTTTCATTTTTAATCGATTTTTACAACATTATAATAAGTTTAAGAAACAACAACAACAAAGCATTAAATACATGACAGTATGTGCGCCTCATAACCAAAGAAATTTATCGTATAGTGTCTGCAGTCTATTGCAACTTTGTATCATTGATTATTGTTACGTATATGTAATTAAATTGGTTGTGTGTTAGTGTTAAAAGTCTTTTCTATTTTATTTTTGTTTCATTACATTTTATTGTAATGATTATTTTCACGGGATTCAATAATTTTTCCAGTAAATTCAGTTTGGTTGGAAAGTAAAAGCTATTACATTAGCACTATTTTTAGCTCACCCAGGTTCATAGATTTTGTAAACATCGAGTGATAACAATTGGGTATTTCCAAGGTTATTTCGTCCCGCATATTAGCCTGATTGTAAACAGCCTTCTTTTTGCATATATTTTCATTATGAGAACTTGGTTCCTTCATAGGGCTTTTCTTCCCTACGTGATAAATTTCTTTTTTTTATTGCGTTGTTCAAGTGTCAAGAAACCACGTGACCCATCACGCGGGAATGCGATGATGTTTTTCTTGGGTTTAATACTCGTTCCGAAAGCTTTCCAAGCAGTCGTTCTTAATACCTTGAGGGAACAAGGTGTTTCTATTGTTGTTGTTAGATTGTTTGAAGTTCATCTATTTTATTTTTTTCTTTTTTTTTGGATTTAATAGTTTAATCTCTAGAAAACTAAACAAGTGCTTTTCTTTATAAAAGTTCTGAGACAAAAAAGTTCGGTGGAAATTCATTCTGGAATTCTATACGGAAACATAAACTGTGATTCAATAGAGGATCTGTTACCATCAGTACAGACATCATCTGACGTCATCACCTCCATATTGGAATTTCATCGAGATTCGAACCCGGATACAATTAGAACTGTTTAGTGATAGAACTTATATTATTCAATCTTAGGATTAAATTTTGGATTATATTCACAAACCGAATGTCCTATTTCCAATTTTTACATGGTTTTCTAGGGAAATAAATTATTTTGTTAAAATATACAAAGATTGTTGGCTTCACTCTTTGCTCTTGTTATTTTTGTACGAGCCTACACGTAACATTACATTAACACTGTAGATAAATCCCAAGGAACATATCGTTACGACGAACCATAAACTTGTAGATTACTTGGTGTTATTTCAGTGTCAAAGTTTCCATCCAGCCCAAATTATTTTTCTCTCTCACTCCAGATTTCTGCGTATTTTGTCCTTTATTCATGAGAAGGGAGGGGGAACGGAAAAAAAGCAAGGAATGCAATGAAGTTGTCTATAATGTTAAACTCATTTTGAAAACGGGGACAATTAATACTTTAATCGTTATTTTAATACGTCACTAATGATTCATGAGTGGAAATTCATCATTGATGTATAGGCCTATAATCGACAGCACAGTTGTAACAATGCTCATATATGCGTGTTGTTGCGAGACATTATAACAAGTGCAAACATTCCGTGGGATTTTAATTAGTTCGCAACACCAATGATACAAATTTGCTACAGTTTTACCGTATATTTATTTGTAATTAGAAATGCATATACTGCAATCACTTGAATGTTTTGTTTATTTGTATTTATTTCTGTTTTATAAAACCAATTGATCATTATCGTTAATCACTTAACCCAAGAGATCGATGGGGCACCACGGTTGACTTTGCAACCAGTTTTCTAATATCTTTCCCTGTTCTCTACTGCCCTTTGGGAATCTCCAATCCAATGCCTGTCCACTCCTTAATGTTGTCTTCCCACCTCTTTTTCTGTCTGCTTCCTCATCCTTGCGATCGTACTGTGCCTTGCAAGATTGTTTTTGCCAGTCCAGATGATCTTGAGACATGATCGTACCACTTCAGTTTCCGCTTGTTTACAGTGGTCAAGAGGTCTTCATAGAATTCGATGGCTCGCTGGATCCTGTTGTGGACTTCTTTGTTGGTTACATGGTCAATGTATGAGATGCCCAAGATCTTGCGGTAGCATCTCACTTCGAAGATTTGAATCATTCGTTGTGGATCTGATGTGAGCGTCCATATTTCACAAGCATACAGAAAGATGGATATGACAATCGAGCACATCAGCCTTATTTTAGAAGCAACAGCAATATTGGTATCTTTCCATATTGGTCTCAACCTTGTTATTGCTGCTCTTGTCTGGGCAATCCTGGAAAGTAGTTCTGGTTGGAGTCCTCATCTGTGTTAATTGCTCCCAAGTGCTTGAAGCTTGTGACTCTTTCCAGCTTCTGCCCACTGACCTTTAGTTTTGCACTGATGCCATTGGTGTTATTTGTCATCAGTTCGGACTTTTGAGCGCTAATCTCCACACCGTATGCAGAGGAGGTTGTGTCGAGGCGCTCAACGAAGTCAGCGGGTTCTTTTTCATCTCCTGCTAAGCCATCAATATTATCTGCGAAGCGAAGGTTGGTGATTGTTCTTCCTCCGATGCTGGCAGTGCCCTTGTGGTCATGCAAGGCATCCTTCATGATCGTTTCCAGGAAAATGTTAAAGAGTGTGGCGACAGTATACATCCCTGTCTGACTCCAACTGTTGTTCGAAACCAATCTCCTCTGCTGCCGTTGATGAGGACAGCACTGGTGGCTTTGTCAAAGAGGTGCACAGCAGCCTGCACCAGGTTTGAGCTGATGTTTTACCTCCTCATAGTTTCCCATAAGACTGCATGTTAGACCCTATCAAAGGCCTTTTTGAAATCTATAAAGACGTGGTATAAATTCTGCTGATGCTGAAGGTATTTCTCGCAAAGGAGCCTTAGATTGAAGATTTGTTCTGTGGTGCGCCTTCCTGCTCGGAAGCCTTCCTGCTCTTCAGCAGTAATTTTCTCTGCTTGAAACATTAGTCTTTTGAGAATTATCTTCAGCATTACTTTACTCGGGTGACTGATCAAACTAATGGTTCTTTAGTTTTGACATAGCTGTTTGTTTCCTTTGTTGGGGAATACTATGACCAAGGAATGAGTCCATGTTGTAGGTCATTCTCCTGTCTGCCATATCTTGTTGCATATTGTTGTTAAGACTGTGACACTCTCTTCATTTCTACTTCTGCTTGAATGAGCTCTGCTGGTATGTTGTCAATGCCGTCTGACCGTCCTTTCTTTTGTGACCTAACTGCAATTTCTACTTCTTAACGAAGAATTGGGTTGTCTTCAATTTCTTATGCTCGAGGGTAATTTAGTACTGCTGGATCTCCTTGGGTCATATGATTGTACAATTCTGAGCAGTATTTTCTCTATCGCTTGAGGATCTCTTGATCTTTCTGTGAGGCATTTTCCTGATTTGTCTTGGATGGTGGTAGTTTTCCCTTTTTTATGGGTTGTGAGATCTTTCACCAGTTGATATGCCATTTTGCTGTCATTTCTACTGAGACTGTCTTCGATTTTGCAGCATTGTCTTTCTATCCAGGATTCCTTTACCTTTTTCGTGCTTTTCCTGATCATGTTGTTTATACTCTGTATTTTCTGCCTCCTTCATGATCTTTTTGTTCTCTTTTTCTGTTCTCTTCTTTTGTCGCATAGTTCAAGGACATCTGTTGTGACCCAAGGTTTCTTTCTTCGACGATATTTGCCAATGATCTCTCTAGATGTATTAGTCACAGCTGTGTTGAATGTGGTTGTTAAGGACTCTAGGTCAGTGTCTTGGCTGTCCAGGGTTATCAAAGGTGCAAATTTACCGCCTATCATTGCTTGGAAGGCTTCTGCGACTTTTGGATCTTTCAATTTTTCAAGGTCAAATCCGATTCTTGGTTGGTTAGGCTTTTTGATCATTTTCAGGTGGAGGCGAAACGTTGTTATTAATAAATCATGGTCACTTAAAATGTATTATTTAAAATTAATATGCCCGACCGCAGATTTACCCTAATTCAACCTTCCTCTATCACTGCGCCGGCTGGTAAGGCAGCAGACTAATCGAACAATACAGAAACAGCGGGATGAGCAATGAATGTATGCCTTTTTGGTATGTCTCCCTAATACCACCACCTCTCTCTCTCTCTCTCTCTCTCTCCGTCTCTCTGCAAGTCCGTTATGAAACGAGCTTGGCGGATTTTCGCCTGTGTGTCATGCGACAGTCTTTGGACCTGTGAATGATGGTGTCACAGAATAAGGCAAGAAATAACTTGGTTTTGCCTTAGAACAATTTGATTATGTTCGTCGTACATGCTTACAACGTTACCTAGGGTGGATAATTGTTTTTTTTTTTAGTTAAGTGACTGAACTAACATGTATTCCGTCGTAGTTCGCTTGCGGAGAGAGATACTAAAAGCACGGTATGCACGGGTATTTTACCCTCATTAATGCTCATTCCCCTGAAGACTTAAGACAAGGTTTTTATCTAACTAACACACTGGAATTTTGGATCTTGTCAAGGAGTGTACATTCTCCATTCGTTCTACATCCATAGGGGTAAGTGATGTATTGTTATTTTATTTGTTATATGAAGCATATTCAATTTTTAATGCCATAGCATGAAACACTGTCTTTACCATTACGTGGATTTGAAACGATGTAAACTCTTGAAGTGTTACAAATTAATATTAAGAGTTTAATTTACTAGCACGTATTTTTAGTTTTTAATTCCGTTATTACGACCAATTTGGTTTTATTGTAGCTGTGTGCAGCTAGCTAGCTGTGTCTGTGTGTAGCTGTATGTAGCTGTGCGTATGTGTGCGGGTGTACGACACAAGTACAAGGTTTGTAAACTTGTGCGCATGGTGGATCCATGATGGGGAGCGTGGGGTCAATACAAGTTTGGACCAACCCAAGGATCCAGGAGAACTGTGCAATTTGTCAACTGGACACGTAAACAAGGTCAAGGTGTTTCATTAGCAAGTTTTAGAAATATTTGAGTCACACGTGGATATGATTGTACGGAATGTACAAATGACTAAGTTACGAGTCATATGTTTGTTTCAATTGAATGTGGTTTCAATTGGGTACAATATCATTGTTTACATCACAAGAGATTAGCTGAATCTCGCTTTCATCTCGTGAGATTATGTTAATATTACCTTCATATGTGAATATATGAATCACATTTGGGTTTTTAACACTGGTGAATGTTTGTGTTAAGTAATCGAATGAGTCGTGTGCTTGGAGCGTGAAAGAATCACTATATATAAATTGTATCAATTCATTTCATAAACTCCATCGTTGATCACAATGTGTTGTTGACATTTAGTCCAAGCATCCATTCAGGTTAAATCCTGTTACAGATGGAAATATGTAGTCGTACGAAGCAACGGAAAGGTGAACGTTAGAAATGGATAATAGAAACATGTTTGGTTGGTAGAAATGGTAATTAAATCATAATGACTTAAACGTACTGTAAATACATTTAAATGTTTGAATTACCTCTTGCCGGTTCCGCGTAGTGTTTATTTCCAACTCGTTTATATATATATATATATATATATGTAGTTGACGCTTTCTAATTTCAAGTAGTTAAACATGCTGTATGTGTAGTGCTCTACCTTCATTTAAACTTTGTTCTTTTTTTGAGTCGTAAGTGTGTCTTAAATTTATTTAATCAACATGAATGAAAATTGAAGTTCATAAACTGAAGAAGCAACATTCAGTTTTAAAGGAGAATGCGTGTATTCCTAAAAGGTTAAGAATTACATTATGCAGCGGACACACTGAACAGTGCTGTGCAGAGTTCATTCATTCAGTGAATACACATTTCCTTTTAATCAATTTGAACTGCGTTGGAAATGCAAGTATGTGTATTGGTATGTGATATAAATAAAATATATGTATAGTATGTACGCTGTATCCTTGATATACGAATCGTTGTATATAGTTTTCATTTAAAGGCAAATCGGCATCGACAAGCCTCGTTTCATGGTAATGAAAATTGTACACATCTCGTGGTATATCAATAAAACACCATATATAATACACACATATTCTCCCTCTCTATCTCTATCTATCTACCTATATATATTGTATATATTGTATTCATAAATGTTTTCATACTTGGCTGAGTATAGGACACTACGGCTTGGATCTACAAAACAATGTGTGCTTAAAATGACTGTCACCTAGTTTTACAGAATAAATTGGGAGAAATTACATTTTCTTAATATTTAAATAACCAATTGAGAACAGTAATGATTTTATCGTCCTCGTCATAATACCGACGTTATTGTCATCATCATCATCAGTATTATCATTTTCGCTATCATCATAGAGGCTATGTTTCATTAATTAAGAAATGAATTAGTAGTTAACAGTTGTATTGGTAAATAATTGAAATGGTCTATGTCTTATCTGTTTGGTGTTGAACGAAATGTTTGGGTCGACACTAGCTGACCTGAGCAGGATTTGAACCTGCATCCTTATGATCAGGAGTTTTGCAGGCTAACCGCTGCAGAATCGGGCTGCAACAATAAACGATGTACTCACTTATTTCGAAGTTTTCGAAATGCACCTTCCTTCTATGCACCAAAGCGAGAAAAATTGATATACGTTTGAAAGCAATGAAGTGGGTTACATTCCTGTATGTATATATTTGTGTACCGTAAAATATTTGATGCATTTCATTAGTCACCTCTTTGATATTTGCCAAAGACTTGGATGTTTCCACTGCTTGAGAAATACTAGATGGATCTAATGTCGTATTTTATTATGTTTATCGCTTATTGTCTTCAAGGCTAACCTCGAATTTGCTTATATTATGGAATTATCAAAAGATGACCTATCCATTCTAAGTCATATTTGTAGAATGAAGCTTACAGTAGAGCACTTTTTCTCCTAAATACTTCATAAACTGCTTTTCATCCAGCGACCCATTCCTTACCAGTTCATTTTGCATATCGGTTTCCGTATATTTGCTCCAGACCATATACATTGACCAGACATCCTGTTTTGCCTTTGAAATACCATATATGGGATAGTCATCATATAGCAGACACTTTGAACACAAGAAAAGCAATAATGTACTGTGTATGACACATGCCCTTGTAGTAGTAGAAGTAATGAGGTCTCTAATTCAGAGACCCCCTACCCCCCCCAAAACGTTATACGTTAACATTTTTGTCAGCAGCCGTTTTTAGCTTAAAATGATAACTTTCATATGATAGACTTTTCTAACATATTTTCTGACAAATTTGTTTTGTCGGGGTAGGGGGTCTCTGAGATAGAAACACTCAATTACTTCTACTATTATACTCTAGACATTATTTTTATAGTTTTAGACAAAATGTCATATTAAAGAAATGAAATATATATATATATATATATATATATATATATATATATATATATATATATATATATATATATATATATATATATATATATATATATATATATATATATATATATATATATATATATATATATAATGTCTTATTATAAACCATCAGTACGACATGTTGGATTTGATCTGACAAACAGATTTTGTAAGAGATTTAATTCCATCAAATCAGCCTCAGGTTATACTGGTATTAAATCTAAAATAATAAGAGATTGTATTAAAAAAGTTGGATATCATATATCGCCAAAATATGGATCAGTTTGGTTATTCGCGGCTGAAAATGATGTGAGAATAGCGGGTTGGGCAGATGATGTGATGACATTTATTGATAATATGGTTGATATTTTATTTGATAACGATATTTCTAAAGCTATACAAAATTAAACATCTACTGTTGTAACCCATATTTTATTATAATCTTTTTCATATCTGCTAACTCTAATTGGCAGAATATGTTAACATACTGTCAATGATACGAAACTCGTATTAAAGCGTCCATATCATATTTTATACCCCGCAAGTAAGATCGTATCTGATCAAGTAATTTTTTATAGGTGATACTTGCTGTTTTGCAAGCATTTTTTTTTTAGTCGAGAGACGAGGTTCAATTTTTTTTCAAGCTGTTGCAAGAGAAACACCGGCAACAGATATTATTAACAAAAACGGGTTTAATGATGCGCCACTTGAAATTATACCCGAGCTGGTCATGATCAGAGGTAAATATGATATTACTCGAAGTATTTTGGTATAGTATTTGTAACATTTTTTTTATGCACCAAAGTTTTTTATGATAATATTTATAATATTGCATTAAGGCATCCACATCTTGTTTTGGAATGTTTTCTGAAATATGATTAAAATCGACTATTTGTTTTCATTATATAATATTTGTTTACATATTTTATACAATAGTGCCAGTCTCTGGGTTTGATTTATTATAATTAACTTAATCGAGGTGTTTCAGCGACAAATTCCAGACACCACCAGTAAGACACTTCAGTTATTTTTTTATCAGCTACCAGTATAAACGTTTATTCAGTATCTTTAACACTACTGATACAGTTCCAGAAAAAACATTGCTTGAATGACGCCACAGATATGTGGTAAATATACTAAATCTTTCACTGCTAAATATGGACAACTTATATACACCAGTGACTTCAGCGGTATGTTTGTGTTATTTTGCTGTGTCCATATTGCCGATCCTGATGCTACTGTGTATACCACGTTGATCTGCTTGTGAAGAATTTTAGTAAGTAACTCTGTTACTAGATTTGTTTTTTCAATGATATTAGGTATTCCATTAATAATGTCGTTTAGTTTTGTGTTAATGTCAGTTTAATATCAACGGTTGGTGGAGGTCCAAAAAATTCATTAATACATCTGTTTATATTTCTACGAAAATTTAGGAACGTTTGTACGTGATTGGAAAAATCAGTTTTAAATGCGTTAATTTTATCATTAACTGTTTTTATTGCCGTTACTTGATTACTAGCGATCTTAATATCGCTATCGTCTACGTATTTCTTTGTTGCTGCGTCGAAATCTGATTCTGGTGCTCTAAGATTATTAATACCATTATTGTTCATATTGAGAAATGCGCGCATTATACCACCGTTGACTAACACATACTTAGATTCTTCATCGTCGACGTATTGTTTTGTTGCTGCGTCTGATTCTGCAGTTGGGTCTCCAAGGTATGTAATGTTTTTCCCCGACATGATAATATTACCTGTAACTGTCCCACCTATTTTATCAAGTTTGTTATCATCAACATACTTTAACTGCAAATAACTTACCGCTTGAGTTTGATTTAAGTTTGCTGGTGGATACCCGGTTTCCAAATTTATATTTTTTTTTTCCTGACATATTTAAGTTACCGCTTAAAGTTCCGCCAGATTTATCTAGTTTATTATCGTCGACTAATTTAAGTTGTGCATAACTAACGGCTTGTGTATTAACAACATTTATTGGTGGATAATCTGTTTCTAACTCTAATACTCGTTGATATGTTATAAAAGGTTTCCCGTCATTGTGTCGCCGGATTTTTTTAGATAGCCTGATAAATCAACCTTGCCGTCTGTTATACTTTCAGCTGTTGAATCTCCTACTAATGTTCCAAATTTTGAATAAAAACTCATTATTTATTTATTGTTTGACAAAAATTATATAGCATACAATTATATAATAGTAATGGCAAAATCGTCTATATTAAATTTTGATACAGAACGTTTGGTGAAACATAAATATAACAATGAACTTCCAGATTGTCATTATCTTATTGTTGGGAGAACCGGATCGGGAAAAACAAACTTGCTTATGAATTTGCTTCTAGGAGATACATTTTAACTACGATCGCGTTTATATTTATACGATTAACCCGCAGCAGGATAAGTACGAGCTACTTAACAATTATAATGACAAACTTCGCGATGATCTTGAAGCTGGCGAGGATTTTTTTAGTATCAAAACAACCAGATGATCTTATTCCAGTTAATCAACTTGATTCGTCCGAACTTAAGATAGTTGTTTTTGATGATATTCCGCTAAACAATGAGGAAATGAATAAAATCAGATCGTATTTTTCACTGTCGCGAAATAAAAAATGTAATTCTATTTATCTCGCTCAGGGTTTTTATAACGTTGATAGATTTATTAGGCGAAATACTGGTTGTTTTATATTATTTCCAGGACTTGACAATGTTGACGTTAGAAATATCAAGAACGAGCAATGTGGTGATGTAACAAAAGATAAATTTATTGAATTATATCATAAAGCAACTGCAAATAAATGACTTTTTTTTGTTTGATAAACTAACAAATGATACGAGAAAAATGTTTCGATGTTGTATTGAAAAATATCTACAGTAATTTTTATGCAAAATAGTATATAATTAATGGAAAGACAAGCAAAGAACAGAAAACATATAGAAGATCTAAAAAAAACTTGCGCAATCTCAGGCAAAATTTAAACAGCTAGTACAGCAAGCACGACGTGGCCAAGCAGTTGCAGCAGAAACAGCAGCCGCTCTCAAACCAGTTACAGAGGCTTTACTTGGAAAACAACCTGAAACTGGTCAACTGTCAGAAGGAGAACTTAAGCGACTACAGAAAAAAGGTTTACTAGGACTAGTTAAAGAACAAGAAGCAGCTGCTGGAAGAATTATTGCTAGATCTGATGCGGAGAGAAAAAGATTAGCTGAGGCACTTGTAACGCATATAGTTAATGCTGTTGCAAGACAAACTGCAATAGATCGGCTAAGAAATGATCCACTAGCACTTGAGCAAGGATTAGCAACTCGTACAATAATTAAACCGACTGAGAGAAGTTTAGAACAAGAAGAAGAACTTAGAAGAGAGAGAGAAAATGTAGAAGAAAAAAGATTTGACCATGATTTGAAAAATATAGATAGCAAAATAAGAGATAACGAATATAGAGATTTTAATAAAAAATATAGTGAATTTAGAATGTAGGAAAAAATGAATTTAAAGCTGACGAAAAAATTGCAAAATTAAAAGAAATAAAAGAGAGTAAGAAACATTTAGACAAGGTAGTTTTAGAAAATAAAAATTACTATAATGAAATTAAATTATATCGACATGGAATTATTGCCGATCTTTATATTGAGGCTATTAATAATGTCAGAAATGATCAATACCGTAGTCATCATAGTGGTTTAAGTGCCGAAGCAAAATTATTAGATGAAGAACAAGGAGAATCAGCATATACACTACCAGCTCCTATAATAACTGAAGATTTACTAAGTTCAGAACGTGAATATAAAAGAAATCGTGATGAATATAAAGACAAAACAAAAGAAGAAATAACATCAGAAGAATATTCTAATTTTATATTAAAAAATAACATTTTTAGCGTTGATGATATACATAATTGGGAAGAAGACTACAATGATCTCATTAAAAAATTAAAAAATATCATGAAAAAAGTAGAGGAGCTTATAAAGAAATTGGTACAGCCCCAACGGAAAATATTGAAGAACTTTTTGAAAAAGCTAGAAATGATACTATTGCTACTGTTTTTAAAACTACTGCAAAAAGATTTAGAGATAACAAATATGCTATAAAGAGGGACAAACTTTTGAAGGTTTATTTAAACATCATGATAGTGAGCGATTAAAAAAAACTTCTAGAAAAAACTAGAACTGGAGCTAGAATATTTTCATGACTTACTGAAATGATAGGCAGATTAATGCTATTGATATCATAAAAAGAAGCTGGAAATGTTGGTGCTGAAATTGACAATGAAATTATTAACATGCTTGATAATTTGAGATCAGAAAATTTATTAACATCTGACGAATCCAGAACTTTACATCACGATTTGATTTAATCACGGCGATTTAATTTTATAAATTTGTGTAACAATTTTATATAAAAAATGTCAGCAACATTATTACTAGACTCTAGCCAATCTGATAAAGATAGGGCAAATTTTTCAGTAAATTATATTCCGCCAAAGAACTAGATCGTGAGAAACAATATGAAATTGGACTAATTTCCTGCACTTGTTGGCATGCTATGGCTAATGTAAAAACTGGAATTAACCATGAATTTGCATTTACTGTTCCTATACGTACTCCACCATTTGTCGCGTGGAAAACAATTAAAATTCCACAAGGAGCTTATAATGTCACTGATCTAAATAAAATAACAAAAGAACTTGTAACAAAAAATAAAGGTATAGCTGATAATTTTGAACTTACACCAAATTATAATACGTTACGCGCAAGAATGAAACTGAAAGATATAACAGTTAGTCTTGTATCGCAAGCAAGTATCGCACCACTGATAGGATTTTATAATTATGTATATCCTGCTGTTAATCGTGATAATCCCGAAACGTATGACGGCCAACTGCCAGTAAATATAACTGAAGTAAACGCAATGTTGGTAAATTGCTCTATTGCATCTGGATCTTATTCAGCTAAAGGTAGTAAAGGACAAACGATATACAGTTTTTCACCAAAAGTTCCACCAGGATCTCTTACGCAAATTAGTCCACGTCAAGTTATTTATTATCCGTTAAACGTCGAAAATCAAATGACAGAAATAAATATGCAATTGGCAGATCAGTCTGTAAGACAGATCTTAATGAAATTGTTACTTATTACCTGCACTTGCGCGAACAGTAAACATATTTTCTGAAAGATTTGGAAGTAAAATTATGCAACCTCAGATATAATGAAACAGAGAAAAAAAGTTTATCGGAGAAAAATAGTAGGATTTTTGGGAAATATATTTGCTAAAATTATAGAAAATGTTCCAGGAATAGCCCATAAAGTTGCACCAATTGCACTTGACGCATCAAAAGCGTTTGCAACTGGAGCTGCATCTGCTGCTGGAACTGCCGTGGGGCAAAATATAGCTGATAAAATAAATGGCGGTCCACAACGTGGTATACCGACAATCAAACAAGCTATTTCAGAAATCGCACCAACAAAAGAAACTCAACGAGCAATGATAACGACAAAAAAAACTTTTATCGCCACGAGGAGAACAAATTATACAAAAATTAATATCTAAAGTAACAACACCGAAATAATTTTGTATAACCTAATAAATAAAAAAAATGTAAAAAAATTATCTCGATTTAGCAGAAACTTATGACACAGACGACACAGTAACAGAATTCGAATACGTTGAATATCGTGATGAAAATTCTAACGAACCTAATAAGGCTGGCTCCAGAACATTTTATACTCGAGACGAGGACGTATTTCTACTGGGTCATAAAGCAATGTTGGAAGTTCGTGGCCGGATTATGACAGTAGCTGTTCCACCTACCGCAATTGCAGCTGGAACAGAAGTAGCTCTTACAAATGACGGTTGGTGTTTATTTAAAGGTGCTCGATATCAGCTGGCCAATCAAACTGTCGAAGATATTTCAAGGTCACTTACAAATTGCAAGTACAATATTAAATATTTCATTTTCCGACGACTATTCCAGGTCAACTGCAACTAATATGATGTGGTTTAAAGATACTGAAGTGGTGGGTCTGGTTTTATGGCATCGTCTGAGTTTTCAACCGGAGGTGCACCTATTTTAGTGGCTGGAGCTGATGCTGCCGCAAATGTTATAATTGTAAGAGATTTTCTTATTGTTAATGCTGCTGCGCTAGGTATAACCGAACCAGGTGCAGCCGCTGGTGATGCAGCTACAAGAGTTTCACTTACAGCTCCTTGCAGTAATCTTGGTATAACACCACCAGGTGCAGCTGCAACCGGCACTGAAATGTTAAATTTGATCAATAACTCATTTCCTATTGTCAGAAAAAAATATACGTTACAATGAAGGTTATACTAGGAGAAAGGCACTTTCAGCAGGATCACGTCAAATTACAATGATGCTGCCACTAAGTACAATATTTGGCTTTTGCAGGGACTATAATAAAGTATTTATTGGAGTTAAACATACTCTTATTTTAGATCGATCAGATCAAAACGATTGCCTGTTTAGGTCAGATGGGGCTGATGTACAATTTGTCATAAACAAACTTGCGCTGTGGATGCCAAGAATAACTCCGTCTTTCACTAAAATGGCGGAATTAAATAATATGCTGGAAAAACATACAAACAGAATTTATTTTCAGCAACATAGAATATATCAAACAGCAGTTCCGAATACCACCAACTACACATGGCGAGTCACAACGACACCAAGTGAACAAAGACCACGGCAATTATTTGTTGTATTTCGGAGACAAGCTCGACGCAATAGCCAACTACAAAATAATGCGATATTTGATAATGCTGATGTTAGACGAATATACGCTAGAATAAATTCAAAACAATATCCGGAGCAAGCGATAGAATGTAATTTTGCAGATAACGCTAATAAAAATATTACTAGACCGTACATGTACCTGCTCGATGCAGTGCAAAAATATCAAGATGTTGGAGATGGATCTCAGATATCAGTAGAGGAATTTCGTACACTTTATCCTATATTTTATTTTGATGTTAGTAAACATAGCGAGCGAGCTGTAGATAGCACAGCTGATATTGAAATTACTTGGACACTAGGAGCAGCTCCAGCAGCGCAGTTAAACGTGTATGCGTTAGTGATAAGCGATAGATTTGTTACAATTGACTCTGTCGGAGGTAAAATGACAGTCCAAGTTTAAAGTGCTTCAAGTTTAATCTGTAATCGTTATATAAGATGACAAAATATATTGTAAAAGAAATACATTTGACTGATGGTCAAGTTAAAAAATTAGCAGTTGCTGTTGCAAAGAAAAGACAAGTATAATTAAAGGTCAACCATAACGCAGCGGGTACTTTAACCAAATTAATGTTAACCAAAAAACAAGTAAATAAATACGATCGCAAAAAAACCTTTTGTTTTAAATTTAAGTGCTGCACAAATAACTGCAATGGCAAAACATGGCGGCTTCTTCGGTCCGGCATTATCTGTGATAGCCAATACATTACTACCTAAAATCTTGCCAGTGTTAGGTACATTAGGATTAGCAGCAGCGTCTGGGGCAATATCTGGCGCAACGGAAAAGGCAGTTAAAGGTAGTGGTATTGTCCGCGGCGGCGGTATTGTCCGCGGCAGTGGTATAAAGAAAATTTTCGTATGAATAATCGATGGTAACAATTTTTTAGTTTAATGTTTTGTATAAATGTTCGATGGCAACAATTTTATCTGACTAATAAATATAATGCCAAAACGAAAAACAGCAACGAAAAGAAAGACGACGAAAAAAAAGACACGACAGCGAAAAGGTGGATTTCTTCCAATAGCCCCATTACTAGTGGGATTGGCGGGAAGTCTATTGCCAGGTCTGTTAGGACGAGGACGAGGATTAATGTTGCCAGGAACAAGGCCGCGTTAAGTAATTTTGATATACTTGACAAACTAAAAAATGTAAAACATTTCAGTGGAGTTTACTCTAAAGATGAACTTATGGCGATTCCAGCGCAAGCGACACCATCGTGTGTTATAAATATACAGGATTTCAATGACGGATCTGGTACACATTGGGTAGCTGTTTATGATAACAATTATTTTGACTCGTTCGGAATTCCACCAAGTGACGCAGTAACAAAATATATGAGCAGAATGCAAGATACGAAAATAATAAATTATTCGTCTAATCAAATTCAACCAGTTGGAACTTCCGCTTGTGGATATTATTGCGTAATGTTCATCAAACAGATGACAAAAAATCCAGATTTTTTAAAGTTTATTTTGCAATTTGATAAAAGACCTTCTCACGCTAATGATGAGATTGCATTTAATTTTTGTAAAGCTACCTAAAGATTGCAATAAATTTTATCTAAATTACAAATATAACAATGTCAACATATTGTCTTAAATGTAAAACTAAAACAGAAACTAAAGACGAAAAACAGAAAAAACAAAAAATAATAGAATAATGCTGAAAAGTATTTGTGCAATCTGCGGAAGAAAAAAAAGTATGTTTTTGCCAAAAACAAGCGG
This sequence comes from Megalonaias nervosa, assembly GCA_016617855.1. Classification (NCBI taxonomy): domain Eukaryota; kingdom Metazoa; phylum Mollusca; class Bivalvia; order Unionida; family Unionidae; genus Megalonaias; species Megalonaias nervosa. Next base: position 52,536 of record JAECUM010095813.1, on the reverse strand, counting down.
AGCGGGTTACCCTCCTGACGTTGTAAGGGAGATTAGTTTAGTAGACGACTGAAAAAAATCAGAAATTGTGTTTTGGGGAAAATGGTTTTAAAAAATCAGTAATATTTCTTATTTTTTGAGGGTCAAACCCCCAGCATTTTTCAATATAAATTTTATCATTTTTTTTTATATTTTCCATATAAAAACGAGCAAAATCAAACAAAAAGCAACAACATATCAACGAGAAAATAAGAAAAATCAGACAAAAAAGGAAAAATATCAAAAACTGAAAAAATTTATATTGAAAAATACTGGGGGTTTGACCTGTAAAAAACGAGAAATTGGACCAAAAAATCGCTAAAAAAACCCCAGGTAAAATAGTCGAAAAAAACGTCAGAATTTGACAAAAAAATTAATTTTTTTCAGATTATAATAAAATTATTATTTTCTAAAAAATTGTCAGTTATAAAATAATAATGACATGCGGCTGCGATTGCGATAGAGATTTATGTCTCGAGCAAAATAAAATTGTTACATATTGCCAGAAATGCAAAAACAGAGAAATAATTGGAACAGGTATAGATATATATAAATTAATTGGCAAATTGCGGAAACCAAAAGGCGGTTGGACATTGCCAGGCCATAAATATACAGGTCCATGGAATCCTCTTGATGAACAACTTGACGAAAACGATAATCCGCTACCATGACAGGAGAATTACAATCAAGTTGACGCAATAGCAATGCGCCATGATATCTGCTATAGAGATATTGAACTTCCAGACAGCGATCAAAATAAACACAGCTGCGATAAAGTAACGTTAGACGAACTTCGTGAAATGAAACCTGCAAATATACGAGAACGTATTGACCGAAGGCTGGTCCAGGGTTTTATTGGAGCAAAATATAAATTAGGACTAGGTAAAGAATTATATGATGATCTTGCCGTAGAGCTACACAGACCTAAAAAAAAAAGTTTCCGCGACGTTAAGTTGTCGCAAATGCCGTTGATGACATCTGGGTGATAGATTTAGTTGATATGTCAAATCTAGCTCAATTTAACGTTGGTGCCGATGGTGCTCCAAAAAGATATCTTTTTAATGTTGTAGATGATTTTAGCAAATACGCGTCTAGTATACCAGTTTCGGATAAAACAGGGAAATCGATGACTGATGCGCTAAAACAAATAATAACAACTACAGAAAGAAAACCAAACAGAATCTGGACTGATCATGGAGCGGAGTTTTTTAATAAAAAGTTTGAGCAGTTTTTGGAACAAAATAACATTAAAAATATGTTACAGGAAACGAGGGAAAAAGCGTCATTGTCGAGCGATTTAATCGCACACTAAACGAAAAAATCCATAAATATTTAACAGCTAAAAACACGAATAAATATATTGACCATTTACAGAAAATTGTTGACGAATAGAATAACACAAAACACAGATCCATCAAAATGTCGCCAAAATGACGCGATTTCAAATCCAATATTAGCAAACGAAAATATGTACCGCAGACACAAATTTAAAGTTGGCGATAAAGTTAGAATTTCTTTGACGAAAAAAACATTTGAAAAAGGTTATACTCATAACTGGAGCGAAGAAGTATTTGTTGTTGATAAAGTACTTTTAACAATACCAGTTACATACTCATTGAAAGACTTATTAGGTGAGCCTATAACTGGCAGTTTTTACGAACAAGAACTTCAGAAAACAGAACAAGATGTATTTGTTATTGAAAAAGTTATTAAAAAGCGCGGCAACAAAAGTTTAGTCAAATGGCGTGGATATAGCGATAAATTTAATAGCTGGGTACCAACTCGGTCTATATCATCGACTGCGATCGAATAATATTATTATAAATTTCCTCATATTTTATTAGTACTGACTTACATTTTACCGGTTGACATAAAGAAATTAAATGTAATTTTCTCGCATCATCAACTGGCATTAAATTAAATATTTTAACAAAACTTAAATCGTATTTTATATTTCTTTGTTGTCCAGGTATTTTTACGTTTAAAAAAGGCTTTATAAGTTGCAAAAATATTTGATGCTCGGCAACAGTAAAATTAAATTTTAATATTTGTTTAGCAATATGGTACTTAACATCATATCGCCCAGTTGTTGGTCTGCTTAAATTTTTTTTACTAACAACAACATCATCTTCTTCATCGTCATAGTTATACAAAATATCTTTTTCAGTATAATCAGAAAATCTATCGTTAGTAATATTTTCTAATGTAACATTTGAAACTGAAACAAAATCTCCCGAATATAGCTCAGCCAGTCTCTCAATTAAGTTCATTATTATAATAATCTTTTATCTAATTAATAAATAATAAGATGTTCGGAGAAATAAAATATCATCAGCGAGTTAATATACTAAATAACAAAGAACTAGCGGAGGCAATTCGAGCTTGTTTGTTGGGACATAAAATTTATTTTGTTGATGGTATGATAACATTGGGTGATTCCGACAAATTTTTATTAACAGCAGCTGACAAAATGAAACTTGATACAAATAAAATGATGACATTACGATTTAATCGCGATGATGTCATGGAATTTAGTCATAACTGTCTTTCTCGGAATGATATAGAAAATATTATTAATTATCGTATCTAAAACTCAATCTATCAAATGTCAACATTGACGTTGCTGATTTAGTTACATTATCTGCTACAGATTTTACTCTAGCTGAATCAATTTTATGATATTTTGCCGCAGATGTTATTGATCTAAATTTTATTTCTTCTCCAGTTTCGAGATTTATTCAAATAATCGATCTAGAATATTTAGCACCACCAGCATCTCCTCTTCTACTATTTTCTTGTTGTGTAACCAGATCTAAATTTTCTAAACGATTATCGGTCTTAATTTTATCTATATGGTCGATAGCTAAATTATTTGGAATACCGCCATTAAAAGTTTCAAACACAAAACGATGATTATAATAACCAACGAAGTCTGTTTTAGTTCCTCTAACATTCATACGTAAGTATCCACTATTTTGCAAATTTCCAATAACTGTTTTTGTTCTTATATATCTAATAATTCCCCGATCATTAGCTTCATATAGATCAAATTTTGGGTGATGTTGAAATTCATTTTGTAATCCTAAATTTTCAATATTATCATCAGTAACTGTGCTATTTTTTCTATATACTCGTTGTCCTTCTGGAATATCGCCGCGAAACATAGTATAAATAAAATCTTTTCTAAACATTTTAATTCTTTCTATATCATCGCCTTTTACTGAAATTAACATGCCACCTGGTGTTGGTCTGCCAATAGATTTTTTAGATGCTATGTTGATAACAGAACCAAGTGCATTTGCAGCATATAGGTTGTACATCGCGTGAACATGATAAGTTTCTTGCTCTTCCGCTGTCAGTGGCAGATATCTCAAAATTTCTGTCATTATACTATAAGGCTTTTCATATCTCTAATTAGAAAAAATCAAATTAAATATAAAATATTACTATATATATAATGTTAAAATTGCGAGATATTGCTAAAAAGAGCATTATCAAATCAGAAAAAATTGCTTCAGCTTTTTCAGGTTATGACAATAGTTACAAACTTGATGATCAAAATGTTTTAGTAAATTTTAGCTCTACAAATTTATTTCATCTTTTACAACCTGTCATATCAGGAGAACTTGCGGCTCATAAAAGTATCAAACTTATAGTCCAACATCATATGATTTTATCAAAGTTACATGCAGTTGAGGGTGTACTTTTTGAAACAAAAAGTTTTGACAGCGAAATTTCCGAACCATATTTAACAGCAAAATCGAGAAAAATATTAACTGGAACAAACATTGCCGTGGTCGCTGATGAAATACATCAAGAAATAAACAAAAAATTAGAAGAATTTACTTCATCAGGATCAGGTTGGAAATTTGAAATGATAAAACAAGTTTTATTTCACACAGCAAAATATAACGTACTTCACGGCAGCGGCGCTAATAGCCCTGGCTACGTCGATCTCCCTCAAAAAATTAAAAACAAAAAATGCTGTATAAATGTAAAAAACAATGATAACAGATGTTTTCAATGGTATATTCTTTCTGCGATGTTTCCAAAAGAACAAAATGCTGATCGCGTTAACAAGTATTTTCCACACAAGGACGAACTAAATTTTTTTGGAATAACTTTTCCAGTAGCAGAAAAGCATATACCAAAGTTTGAAAAACAAAACAATATCTCAGTAAATGTTTTTGGACTAGACGAGAAAGAAAAAGTTTACCCGAGATATATCTCAGAAAATGCCTCACAGTTGACAATAAATTTATTATTTTATCGGGGACATTACTGTTGGATAAAAAACTTTAACGGATTAGTTGGCAGACAGTACAGTAAAAATAAAAATAAAAAATATTTCTGCTATAGATGTTTGCACGGTTTTTCTAGCGATGGAAGACTACAGGAGCATCTCAAATACTGTGTCAATGTTCAAAGAATAAGTATGCCTAGCGAAAAAGAAAAAATATTGAAATTTAAAAGTTATAATCATGAACTAAATATTCCTTTTGTTATTTATGCTGATTTCGAGTGTCTACTCGTTCCTGTGGTTGGAGCTGAAAATAATCTGAATAAATCCAGTATTAGAAAAATTCAACAGCATATTTCTTGTGGAGTAGCTTATAAAGTAGTTTGTTGCGCTAACGATAGATTTTCAACTCCGATAAAGTTATATAGAGGTGAAAATCCAGCCGTGTGGTTACTAAAACATTTAATAGACGAAGTTAATAAAATTTCTAACAGATTACTTAAAACAGCTCCGATGAGAATAACGTCTAAACAACAACTTGATTTTGATGATGCAGTTAATTGTCATATTTGTGAAAAGTTGCTGGACGATTCCAAGGTGCGAGATCATTGTCATTTGACCGGCCAATATCGTGGGGCAGCTCATAACAGTTGCAATTTAAAATTTCATGCTCCAGATTTTATTCCCGTAGTTTTACATAACTTTCGTGGCTATGACAATCACATCATCGTAGAAGCTTTTGGTGATGAAAATATTAAAGCTAAACTAAAATTAAATAACGTAATAAAATGTATTCCAAATAATTTTGAAAAGTATATGTCGGTGACGCTCGGCAAATTACGCTTTATTGACAGTCTGCAATTTATGGCAGCATCATTAGATGAGCTTGTCAACAGCGCTACGAGCGCCGGTAGCAATTTTGCTAATCTAAAAAGTTGCTTCGGTGAAAACTATATCGATCTGACAAGAAAAGATATATTTCCGTACGAGTATCTCGACGATTGGAGCAGATTTGATGAAACTTCTTTGCCTGACAAAGATAAATTTTACTCGCAACTCAAAAACGAAAATATAACAGACGACGAATATAAATATGCGCAAGATATTTGGAATAAATTTAGTTGTAAAACATTTGGTGATTATCACGATCTATATTTGAAAACAGATATATTATTGCTAGCAGATGTTTTTGAGAGTTTTCGTCAGGTTAGTCATACCAATTATGGATTAGATCCCTGTTGGTATTATTCTGCTCCCGGGCTGTCTTGGGACGCTCTAATAAAAACAAGCAAAATAGAACTAGATCTCCTGACAGATGTCGATATGTTTAACTTTATTGAAAAAGTATCAGAGGCGGAATTAGCGTCATAACAAAGAAATATGCAGCCGCTAATAACAAATATCTGAAAAATTACGATAAAAATCTCCCGTCGAGTTACATTGTTTATCTAGATTTTGTGAATTTGTATGGCTGGGCCATGTCAGAGCCAATGCCACACGGTGGATTTCATTGGATAACTCCAGATCAATTTCTTAAAGAAACTGAAAAAGATTTACCTAGAAAAATTAATATAGATTTTTCAGATATCTCATATTTTGTTGAAGTTGATCTAGATTATCCTAGTTCGCTACATGATCTTCATAACGACTACCCGTTTTGCGCAGAGTCGATGATGATTAATTATAATTTATTATCGCCTGAACAACGAGCAACGACGACATCAAAAAATTCGACTGTTAATAAGTTAGTTCCAAATTTGTTAGATAAAAGAAATTACATTATGCATTACAAAAATTTAAAACAAGCAGTAGATGCTGGACTAATTCTGAGAAAGGTCCACCGCGTGCTAAAGTTTAATCAATCGAAGTGGATGGCAAATTATATTGATCTAAATACGAAACGTCGTGCTGTGGCTAAGACCGACTTTGAGAAAAACTTTTTCAAGTTAATGAACAACTCGGTTTCGGTAAGACGATGGAAAGCATTCGGAGGAGGGTTTCTGTAGAAATTGTCAATGATATTAGTCGCAGAAATAAATTAGTTAACGATGATCGTTTTGTTAGTATGAAAATATTTAATGAAAATCTTGCTGCAATACAACGACGAAAGACAAATTTAAAGTTAACTAAACCGATTTATGTTGGTGCAGCTGTACTTGATATATCGAAGTGGCTGATGTATAATTTTCACTACAATTTTACCAAAAAGCAATGGCCAGATTCGGAGTTGCTATTTACTGATACGGACTCGCTAGTTTATAATATAAAATGTGAAGATGTCTATATGGATATTTACAATAATAAAAATCTCTTTGATTTATTAGATTATCCAGCATATAGTGGATTTCAAGATAATACGAATAAAAAAGTTATTGGTAAAATGAAAGATGAATTTATGTTTGTGCCGGTGAGAGAGTTTGTTGGATTAAGAAGCAAAATGTATGCTGTTATATTAGATGACAATAAACTTACAAAGAAAGCTAAAGGTATTCCTCGAGTATATGTGAAAAAGATGATGAATTTTGACGATTTTAAAGCAGCACTAAACAATAGCGTCAGTTTTATCAAAACTAATGTCATAAGAACAAACCATCATAAACTTGAAACAGATACGATCATAAAACGTGGACTAAGTAATTTTGACGATAAAAGATATTGCAGCGATGGAATTAAGGCACTAGCGATTGGACATTATACAATTAATTTTGTCTAAACATTAGAAATAATGTTTGAAAATTTAACATTAGCAGATGGAGTTAATAGCAAAATAAAAAAATAATGGTCAATAACCAACAATTATCATTTGAATTTAATGATGAAATTTCAGGTATTTGTTTTAGTAAACTTGACAGAATCAAACTCTCCCTTATAAGATCAGATGACAGCAAATACTTTAGTTATCTCGAAAGTTTACGAGATGAGCTTGCATTGAAATATGATAATTTACATAATCCAATCAGCCAAAATCGGTATACCAAAATTAGTATAGACTTGGACAGGTCGAAGGTTTTTGCAAAAAGTAGTAAGTATCTTCTCAGTAAGATAGCGATGAAAGAATTATTCGAATCTCATCGTAAAGTATCTGGTAGAGTTAAATTCTCGTTATATAATCATGATAGCATATATTACTTGATAGCGAGTGTGGAAATACTATGTGTTGGTCAAGAAATGTAACCTTTTTAAAAAGGAAAATAATACTGTTCCAGCTTAGTTTAAAATCTTTTGTAAGTTATCTAACATATCATATGTGATTTAGATTTTACACTGTAAAAATTTGGTTTATTTTTTGGCTATAAAACTTATAATCAGTGAGTTTTAGTTTTTTTATCTCAAATTTTTGCTTAATTCACTGCATTTTGATCAAGCTAGACAAATCCGTTAAGCAAGGTATTAGTTGAGCAAGTTAGACAACTCCGTTAAGCATAGCTTAGCAACAAGTAGTTGTCTGCTATGTTATGTGAACTTACATAAGACTAACGTTGGTTTTTATTAAAAAGCATTTCAAACTCTCTAAAATACACTTAACTCCAGAAGAGAACTTGCACAGACAAACAGACAGGCATAAAATTCAAAAAACTGTAATTGTGACTATAAAGTACATGAGTTTTAACTTCACACAGCAAGTTATTTTTAGACAGCATGCAGCATACGAATCATAAAACTTATTGATTTTTCTTACTATGTCCTAGCAACGGCTGATGAAACACAGACTTTTAACTGACAGAAATGCTGATTTTATACACACTGTATAGACCTCTCCAATGTATTTGGAAATTGAAATATTTTACAATAAATGTTATTGTATTCAGAAATCCACACTATAGTTTATAATAATTATGATTTTTTTGTTCTGTATACTGTAAGTGCCTGTGTAGTATTGGGTAACTATATAATAACTTTTTTAACATATATATATATATATAACTGAATTTCATAGCTCAGTGTTAAGAATGCTGGATTCTGATACTGTCGCCCTGAGTTCGGTTCCCTTCACGGACGAAGTCGTTGGGTAGGGCTCTGGATTTGCCCCTCGAAATTTTAGGAAAGGTTGGGGGGCCCGGAGCACTTCCTCGAAATTCAACAAACAAAATACACTCTCCCACCATGTAAACACGTGGTGGGTGCGTTTTTGCACTCCCATGTGTCGCCATGGTGGGAGAGTGTCGGACGTAGATAAGGCCCCCCGCTAGGATAAGTTTATGTGTATGTTTGTGCCGTCTGTGCCGTCTAAAAATAAACAGCGGGATGATGTGAGGTCGTGACCTTGTGACTTTGCTAAAGGGGTACCCCACACAAGGGCTATTCCAAAAAAAAACATAGCTAGACTAAAAATAAACCTCACTAGGTTCCTGGTCACAACAAAGGCCTTTAAATAGACAGCCCTCTGAGTTTCTAAAGTTTCGGTTTCGGATATTTAGGAATTCGCTGGGGGTAATGTCCTAACAAAAATGAGGAGTCCAGTTAGCCACAAAAAAGGCCTACATATAAAATAGACTGCCCTCTGAGTTTCTAAAGTTTCGTCTTGTATATTTAAAAATTCGCCTTGGGGGTATCTCTGAAAGAGACTCTTAGAACCTCATTAGGTTTATCTGATAGAACTCGTGGAATGGTAGACCGAATGTCATCCTGCTGTTTACTTTTGTCTTTTAGTTTAGAAATATCGTTATCAAATAACATATCAACCATATTGTCAATAAATGTCATCACATCATCTGCCCAACCCGTTATTCTCACATCATTTTCAGTCGCGAATAACCAAACTGATCTATATTTTGGCGATATATGATATCCAACTTTTTTAATACAATCGCTTATTATTTTAGGTTTTATACCAGTATAACCTGAGGCTGATTTGATGGAATTAAATCTCTTACAAAATCTGTTTGTCAGATCAAATCCAACATGTCGGGTTGGAAGACAGAAGGACATTATAATTTTTTTTCCAAAACTATAAAAATAATTTCTAGAGTGTAATAGTAGTATAAGTAATTGAGTTGTTTCTATCTCAGAGACACCCCTACCCCAACAAAACATATTTTTGTCAGAAATATGAAAGTCATCATTTTAAGCTAATAAAGGCTGCTGACAAAAATGCTAACGTATAACGTTTTGGGGGGTAGGGGGTCTCTGAAATAGAAACCTCAAATTACTTTTACTACTACGCCTGCTGTTTTGTATAGTAAGTGTAGTGTATTAGTCACTACACACGGCTTGTTAATGGAACAATGGGAGGTGTTGGATAGTAAATAACTGGGTGTTGCTCACTACACATCGCGTGTTTGATAGTATATGTGGGGTATTGGAAGGTATAGTGTGGGCTCTTGGATAGTAGATAAATGGCTGCTGGACGTAGATAATTAAGTGATGAATAGGAAACCATCAAGTAATGTTAAATTTCCATAAAGCCGTAAAACGTTATATAATGTAGGCATAGAACGTAATATTAATTCTAGATGAGCCCTACTTCGTCCCTCGCTATTAGTACTATGTCTAAATACCGCGGATGTGGGTTTTGCCCAGACAGCGGTAAATGCACAAAGCATCCTTTTAGTAAATATCCGCCTGATACTGACAAAAGCATTCGCGTCTTTGAACGACGCTATAAATAGAAGGTGAGTATTTTGTAGATTTACTATCTTCAAGCAAGCATTATAGCCAAACATCTAGACTCCAAACTTTGGCATTGAATTGAGGGCTTAAATGTAGTCTTCTCGTAGGTTTTATTGAAAATATGGACTTACTCCTCAATAAATAACTAAATCTCGTCTATGCACATACATCTGAGAATTGTTTTCATTTTTATTTTTGCAAGAGTTTTTCAACGCACATAGCATTTGTAAAAAATATTTCATTCTATTTTTTGTTCTGTTAGTGTCATTTGTACAATACCGTCATATCTGAAATTACGATACTGCCATTTACCGCATCATACGTTTGACATTCCAACAAAAAATATAATGTGCGTTATTGTTGTGGGTTTCATGCAGGGATCAGCCCTTTTTGTAGTAACATTTGGGTATCGCTTTGTGAAGTGTGATAGATTTTATTGATCAAATACCCACGTTTGATCATAGCAAATTAATTCTGACATCCGTATATTGTCCAAAAAGCCTTTGCGACATTTAATTCTTGAACATGTTAGAAATTATGTACTAATGTTAAATAGAAGGCATATTTCGGTATTAATTCTACTTTACAACATCTTTCTTTTGAAAGATTACACAAGCAATTTATGATAAGGATAAGGAAAATTATGATATTTTACGATGATATAACAGTTAGGTAATATGTCTTTGACTCGAATGAAGACTGAGATCTGTTTGAGATTACCAAAATAAATGATTTTGTTTTATTAATTTTTTGGTCACTGTATGACACAGGTTTCATAATTTAACACTTGCACGTAACATGATTTAATTACAATCCAAAGCATCTGAGTTTACAGTACAAGTCGAAAAGTAGGGTTTTTGACACACATCATCCCGCGCACGTGCAGACATTCTCTATATTGTGAAGCATGAACGATGATGATGATGGCATTTGTGGCGAATATATTTGATGCTGGTGTTAAAATAATGATGAAGACTATTACGATGATGATAAGGATATCGGTCCCATGGCAGATAGCATGATGTTGAAGTTTTTTGTTCCTGTTCTTCTTGTTCATGACGACCACAACAACAAAAACGATGATGATGGAGACGACGATCGTAGCGACGATAAATACGATGATCACAATGACGTGAAAATGCGAGATAGGAAATCCTTTCAATAATGACGAGAATTTAAATTACCACGAAAATAATCTATTGTGTAAAAAACAATTGTGTAAAAAAATAATAATTGCTTTGTAATTGACTGTCATTAAGTCGAACCAATAATAAGCACCGCACCTTTTTTACCTTATTCTTAAAATAAAGTTATTATAAATAGGTATATTATTATTATTATTATTATTATTATTATTATTATTATTATTATTATTATTATTGTTGTTGTTGTTGTTGTTGTTGTTGTTGTTGTTGTTGTTGTTGTTGTTATTATTATTATTATTATTGTTGTTGTTGTTGTTGTTGTTGTTGTTGTTGTTGTTGTTGTTGTTATTATTATTATTATTATTATTATTATTATTATTATTATTATTATTTCTCCTGGGCCGAAACACAAGAGTATTGGTGCAACAAACCAAAATATAATCACATATTGTTATGTATTGTTATCACCTTTATAATTTTGTAATTTGTATTTGTTAGTGTAAATTAAAGTTTCTATCTACACTGAAATTGATGTACGTGCGTACGGTCTATTTTAAGATTTTTGCATAAAATTGCATAGGATCTATCAATAGATGCTTACGTACTTGTTTATAGTTACTAATAATAAAATTAGTAGTAAACATATTCACCAGTTTCGAGTCTCGGTTCGTTCCCATTTGACAGATTTTCAGGTTATATCTTAGAAGAATTAAGTTAATTCCCATTTGATGGGTTAAATCATGTTAGTTCTTCTGCGATGTAGATTTGCTATTTGTCACTTACCAGTAGTGTCAAAATAAACATATACTCTTGTACAAAGCCATATAACCATAGAAACACACACACATATGTATATGTGCATATATATATATATATATATATATATATATATATATATATATATATATATATATATATATATCAACATTCTAACGATCGTCTGCGGTTGGTTCTAAATCAATGATCAAATTCCACACATTAATCATTAGTGACGTATGAAAATAAAAATAAAAAGTATTATTAATCCCGTTTTCTAAATGAATTTAATATGGTACAGATTTTCAGTGTGATCCTTTCTGCTTTCTGTTCCCCCTCCCCTCTCAAACATAACGGACAAACTACGCAGAAATGTGGAGTGAGAGAGAAAAGAAATTTGGGCTGGACTAAAACCTTGAAATAGAAATTACACGAAGTAACCTACAAGAATATGGTTAGTCGTAACGATATGAGTGCACTTTTCTTGGGATTCATCCACAGTGTTTATCAATGATACAAAGTTGCAAACCATGTCGGCATTATACGGTAAATTGCTCGGTTACGTGGTACACATAATTTGATGTATTTACTGTTTTGTTGTTGTTGTAGTTGTTTTTTAAACATATTATAATGTTTTAAAAATCGATTATTATTAATTAAATATGAAAATGTCCAAATCTCTCTCTCTCTCTCTCTCTCTCTCTCTCTCTCTCTCTCTCTCTCTCTCTCTCTCTCTCTCTCTCTCTCTCTCTCTCTCTCTCTCTCTCTCTCTCTCTCTCTGGACCATCGTAGTAAGATACGGACTAAAATCTATGAAATCTCGAGCGTAAGGATTTTCGTTTGTGTCATCCCACGATGTCTCTGGAGATTTTAATGATGGTAAAAGTTAAGTCAAACCGACCAAAGGATCCGAGATAGAGAGACAGACAGAGAGACAGACAGAGACAGAGAGAGAGACAGATAAAGAGAGTGAGAGTTTTATTGTCGGTGGTACTGTTACTAGAGCAGAATAATGACTTAGATCAACTGCAAATATATTAAAATATTTTAATTACCTCTTGTTGGTTCGAAATTCGCTTAGTTTCTATTCCACATTATTTTCCATGCGCCGGTAGGTAAATGGCAGCGTTCATATGAATGGCGTAGCTAGCCATGTGTTTTTGTAGTGCTCTACTTTTATCATTAAAACCATCTTTCATGTTTATATCATATGTATTACACTGATTTCATCAATGTGCAGAAAAATAGAAACTAAAAAGAAAACAATCAACTTATCAACATGCAAAGGTGATTGTGAATAGCAACAAAAGGCATAGAACTACATTTTGTAACGAACACACTCGGGGATGTGAAGGGTTCATTCATTCGGTCAATACACAGCTGCCTGTAGTAAATCTTTACTCCTTTCAAATGGCAAATATATGTATTTGTATGTGATATAAACAAAATATATGTACAGTATGTACGCTGTATCAATGATATACCACTCGTTGTATAAATTTTTCATTAAAAGGAAACTCAGCAAGCTTCGTTTCCTTTTAATGAAAAATTTATACATCTCGTGGTATATCACTGATACAGCGTACATACTATATATATATATATATATATATATATATATATATATATATATATATATATATATATCATAGATAGATAGATATACTTATACAATGAATGATGCAAGGAAAAATTGTATTAAACTTACAAATCAAACAAGAGTTTAACTATTTTTGTTGAAGAGTCTCAATTGTAATGTAAATGCTAATGTATTTATATATTTATTTATTATTTTGCTAAATTAGATTTATTATTGATTTCTAGAACTCTGTACGCTAACATTTTCTTTAGCATTTCTTTAAGCAATCATAACCACTTCAAAAATGAGGAATATAAAAATATCATAATCATAATCATCATCTCCATCGATCAATCGATGGATGGATCGATGTAATTGCCCGAACTCACTCCTACATAACTCGCACCATGAAAATTACAACCAAATAATAATCTGTACAGATAGAATGCGGTTTAAGATGGTCCGTTCCCTTTAATACATAATAAAACACTTACTTCCAAAATTATTCCCATTTATACACATGTGGAGTCATTACATTGGAAAATCTACGACCATATAAGTGAAATAATTTTGTTGATCATTATGTACATTTTTTTATGATGACCTGAGAATGCTTGGAAACACGTGGGAGCTCCAAATCCCTTTATCTTCATAACCCTGAATTCCCTCGGTGTTTCCATCATAATGCCCTGGATCAGATTTCTTTTCTGTGTCAACCATATAACTGAACTAAATTTCAATTATATGTCTCTTTCGATGCATCTAAATGAGAAGGATTGTTTACAGTGAAAATGTCTGCACAAGAGTTCAGAATACACGACATGCATTGATACATAGTCTAACTTCGTTTCTACTTCAGCTTGTAAAACAATTAAACATTTAAATTATTTTTCATGCAGATGTGTTCAGTATTGTTCCATTGTTACTATCATGTAATGATTTGTGAGATATACCTAGATCAAAAGCTTTAAATTTTAAATTAGAAACTTAGTATAAGGTCAAATATAATTTTGGTGTCTAAGATCCCGTTTTTTTAATTTTAAAATAATTCAGATACAATATTTGTTCTCTATAAATGTTTAAATATTCAGTAAATCTGATAACTATCTCAGTAAAACTACCCAATCCACGAAATAAGGATATTGATGACTTTGTGTGAATTTAATCAAATATCAGCGTCTGAGAGTTTACATTTGGGTTGAATTCGATATTGAGGAGCAACGGTATTTCAGTGGATAAATCGTCGGACTCGTAATCAATTAAACAACCAAAGAAATCGGTATAAGTAGAACAAAAATTGAGGTACCAATAATGCTCGTTGTATTCTCCGTAATTCATCATACATATTTACTAGATTTTCACATGTCGAAGAGTCTTTGAAAATAAATTAACGCATTTGATGCTGGAATAAATTATCTCGTAGACACAGTACAAGTAAATACAATGGTTGCCACTATATTATATCAGGGTAGTCTTGAACTGTACAGGCTGCAGTTGCATTGAGAATTTACAGAAAACTGTCTTTCGAAAATACGGTAAAACTTGAGCCCCATTTCAGATTGTTTAGGTGAAGCGGATACATTTTAATTTCATCATTTGTCCAAGTATTTTAAGTCATGAATATTATGAGGCACGAGATAAAGTATAAATCGTAAGGATGATAAATTCGGCAAAAGGCATAACCGATACGTCTTGAGGACGAAAAAGCAACGTATTGTTTTATTCTTTATATTAAGAAGAAGTAATAGGATTTGGCTCACATCAAACAAATGTGTTGCTAACAGTTAAAATGGAGCTAAAATGACGTGGTCATTACATTATGACGTCATCAGTATAACGGCATTTGCGACCTAAGTGAGTCGCTCCGCTACAAACTGTAGGAAATATTGGACATAAAATGTAATCTCATTCAACCAGACTTTTCGCTTGACATTTCCAGATTTGGATTTGTAAAAATATAAACGTTTATTGTTATTTCAGAACAAGGCTTTCCCAAAAGCTGCAAAAGTAATTTATTTGGCTGATTATACAAATTGAGATAGTATGTTATTGTGGGAATGAGTTGTTACTTAAACATGGACAATCAAATTGGCTGATTTAGACTCGGCTGCTAGCATCTGCATCTTTTAGAAAGAGATGTTTTCTTATAACCTCTTCAAGATTACAATATAATTTTGTCTTGAATGATTGCAAAAAGTCTGTCTCAACAAAGTTTGATAATACGGAAACTTTTCTAGTTTTGCTTCATCAATGTTTGACTGAAGTGCTTTTCACCAGCAACTGCGACCAATGAAATATTTAACCAGATTCTTGTATAGCCGTGATCTCCAGCATCAACGCGAGAGTATTGTAGAACGGGACTATGTAAAATGATATGGTTGAGACTTAGATCTCTTGTTAAAATCATGAAATATAAAAATGGGTATGTAATCTTAATGATGGAGATTACGATCTTGTTACGCAAAATGATGAAGTCAACGAAATGTATGTGTGATCTTGAGAAATCACTAGCAATTTGTATCTTCCCACAGATCGGCCGCTCAAGAAACGTATCACACTGAAAAACACTACACAGCAACATACACTTTTCTTTATGTATTTGATAACAAAAGTCTATAAACTTCAGTCTGTATATATGCGATGGATTTTTAAATCCCATTCAGATATTGTTATGGAACATTAGTGACAGCGCAGGACCTAATTTTTCAAAAAATGTTTATATGGTGAGGCGCCAATGTTATTCAGTGGCAGCGATGACTACAGATGCCAACAGAAATTGGCCGATAGGCAAACTTTCCTTTACTAAGGATTGGAGGAATACTAAATTTAGAGTTCGAGTCGTATTTGAAAATTGAATAGATAAAGTGTAAACTTTGATAACTAGTGACTAACCAAGGAATTCACCTAGACATTCTCCCCAGAGAAAGCAATAAGTTTAATATCTCTCAAACAAGTTCTTGCAGATTTCCGATGACACAATAGTGCTCTCGTGCAAGGTCTGCAAATTTATAACAGCCTTGTGTCTTTTCCAAGATGAAATTGACTGATGACAGAAACAATGAATCATGTCCTACTGAAACCCCGGAGGCCACCGTTGGAAAAAAATGGCTACTAACACCATAAAAGCTGACACGATGAAAAAGAATGTAATAATTCTGAAGATACATCGACTGTATGAGATCATGTGCAAATATACGAATGGAAAAGAAAGAAAACAACTACCGAGAGACATCAACGATAATCTCCTCTTTATTTGATATGGATGATACATGCCTGTATGATTTCAATACATTATCGTAACAACATCATTTTCACCTTTAAACTTACGTCTGGACTAATCGGAAGAATAGATTCATGTTATCTTTCCATGACATAAAACTTTATGGGAAGGGGTAAGAACATAAAACCTATATAACCAACGTTTAAACAAAATATAGCAAAATATGCCTAAAAA
This sequence comes from Megalonaias nervosa, assembly GCA_016617855.1. Lineage (NCBI taxonomy): Eukaryota > Metazoa > Mollusca > Bivalvia > Unionida > Unionidae > Megalonaias > Megalonaias nervosa. The sequence goes on along the minus strand of JAECUM010095813.1, from coordinate 35,734 downwards.
CTATTCATACACAGTCTTGAAGTTTATGGTGATGATTATAAATTCGAAGAATTTGTTTGGGAAAGAAAGTCTTGTACAACTATCTAAGCCTGATGCTTTCGATTTCCTAATGTATTTTCAAAATTTTGGAAAGTGAAGATACCAGTGAAATAGATATGTACCGTATATATACGCCTTTAAGTCGAGGTGAACTGGAAAGTAGACACCCACATCTGCTGTCGCCCGACGCATCTACAGATCTGTGTTTCCACAATTTGTCAGCCATAACTAGTGGAAAAGAACAATGGTGACAATATTTGTCAGGGTCTAAGTTGTGTACAATTTGCCTATGCGTTTTAAAGAGTATTTACGGTAAGAGTCTTTTATTGTTGAAATGTTTTAGTCCCTAAGACGTCTAAAGATTGTATTCATGTAGCTAAAGTTTTGTAACTTTTTTCTTACTTGGAGTTTGATCGTCATCTGGAAATTACCCCAATAAAAGTTTATTTCTTGAGCTCACTAAACTGACAAAATATCATACATTAATTTAGGCATCGAAGCAATTAAAAGCATTTCAACCTCTGATTCAATGTTGTGATGTGACTGTTCAAATTAACGCTTTTGGTGGAATGGCCTTTGAAGGACCTTCAGTCACTATTAATGTGGTACAGCATATCTCCTCTAAAACAAATAATGGTTGTAATGAATGCAGATAAAATCTTAAACAGTATCATTCTTATATATGCATACATTATATGGGCAATAACGAATCTTGTTATTCGTTCTTTGTATAAGAGAGTCCCATCCAGATTAACATTGATGTTAAGGACATTTATCTAGATACTCTCGTTTTTAACTTCCCCTCTATCAAGCAAAACATATACGTCATGTAGCTGCCATGGCTCATTTGTTTGGATATCAGACTCGCAAGCAGGAGGTGCAAGGTCTAATTCTATCGTCGGGTTTGACCGTTTCAGTTACCATTGTATGTTCCTGGGCAGGACAAGTTATTCAAATCGCCTCCGCTGTAGAAACTTCCATATGTTGCTATATTGTAAAGGCAACAAACCAAACCAAACCAAAACACATTCTAGACGCGTAGGGTAGCTTTTTCTTTTTTCGCTCTATTTATGATATGGCTGCACCAGATTTTATCTTTTACAACTCGTTGGTGTCGCGTTATGTTATATAAATATAGTCTCCCATGACCTAGATGATCAAGAATTTAAGTGAATAATATAGCATTCAATCTGTCTCTTTGATGTAGCCCAGGTCTCATTAAACTGTACATTTTTCTTCTTCTAGATGCTATTACAGGCTATATATCTCTTTGTCCAGTTGCAGATTGTTTCTAGATGTTATTTCTGGGACAATGGAAGTTTGGCAACCAATTCTCCACTCCTAAAGCAAACCGCTTTGTTTCCATTTCAGTGTTTATGATTTTGAGGTTACTGCATTTATTTTCTTCCCCTCCTTACATGTATTGTTGTGTATTACATTCGTCATTGATATAGATGGATAAGTGAGGATTGAAGGATGCAAGTACATACATGAATTGTCAATTAATATCCTAGGTTGTTATCTGCTATGTTGTGTTGAAATGGTGTTTTTCTATTTGTATTCTGTCGTGCCTTTTATACATTTTGTCTAATTTCTTGTAGTTCTACAATGGAGTTAGACCTCTTTGATAGAATAATGTGGTTCGTAGATCTCGTAGTAGTTTCCAGAAATCAATTGTGTCTCTGGCCTTTCAGAGTTATGGAACAGAGTTTCATCTCCAACACGGCTAGAAAACTTTTCCGCCTTTAATGTAACGCGTTCGAGAGTGATTTATGGTCTGCAACATATTCACTCACAGGATGGCAGAATTAAAACTTTTTATAATTTTCGCTCGCTGTAAATCGTCGTGAAAACTATTTGGTGTAAGATTCAAGATTGTATTTAAATATCTGTGGAGGACTGAGTCCAGTATTTTCTTGACGACTGTAGTTACCGTCGTATCTCTGCAGTGTATCGTTGTTTCGCAGTCTAATCCGTGTTAGGAACCCTATTGAACTTGAGTTCGTTCAATTCAGAATATTGTCTGAGTTTGCATAGAACCCATTGGTAATTGGAAAATTACTTTTATGATGTTTACAAATAGCTCTTACTTTGGAAGTTGCTTGACTAAGTTTGTTGCTATGTTACCTTTCTATTTTTTTTTCTCGTTGTGATAAGGGTTGCTCAGGTTACTGCAAGCTCTGCTTGTTCCGACTGCGGATTTGTATTTTGGATTGTTTCACTTAATCTTACATTCTTGGTCACATAAAGCTTGGTTTGGAGAGAATGATACTGCCGTGACCTGGATGACTGCTGCTGTAGCAAAGCGGAACACATTCTCAAGATGGAGAGTTTGCTGATTTAGCCCTGATGTTCATATTGGGTCTTGTACCGTTCAGCTATGAACGTTGAACTGCTCTGGTGGATGTGTTGGGATGTTTGTCCCATGTATTCTACTTTGGTTCCTTCCTTATAGTAGGGACGTCGTTTTTAAATGTTTTCTTGTTTGTAGCCAAGGAATATTTGCATTTTAAGATCCTGATGGATAACATTTACAACCTATTATTTATATGAATCAATCCTGCTGTATCTGCCAAATGGCTAATCATTGTAACAGATAAGATAATAGTGCAGATAACTAAATATTTCTTCGATTCTGCAATACAACACCTACCGCTCAAGGTAGAATTGCTCCAACTATATCCTTCACATTTATAGATAAAATAAATTCTTTCAAGACCAAAACGAGTTTCAATCCCTAATTTTTCTTCTTTAATATGTTTTGCAAGTAACCAAAACTTCCTCCACTCAGAATAGGGAAACAAATTTTGATCCCAAATCTAAAACTTGGAAACCCATTTACCCGCTATAATCCTGCCTCACACTGGAAAAATTAGCAGGCTTATCTGTGAGACAAAGACCCAGGAAATGCCCAATGAGCAGGAGAGGTTAAAACAATATTTGATACGAGTTCCAACACTGATAAGGGCTGACATATATATATATATATATATATATATATATATATATATATATATATATATATATATATATATATATATATATATATATATATATACCAAATTAATTTTTAGTGGGGATTAAGGGTTGTCAGTTTTGAGGGCTTTTAATCCATATCCTTTTAATAAGCTTCATTCCAAACGCATTTTGCAGCATCAGTTTCAAGACCTTTCTCAGCATTTTCCGATAAAATATACGTATTTGGTTCAGTGTTCTCCGGAAGCCAATGTACTGTAATTAAATCACTAGATTGTACTTTCTCAGGGGAGTAAGGAGAGATCAAAATCATTTTACAGAACACTGTACCACTTTCGTCATAAATAATTTCAGGAATCGAAGGTTCATTGTTCTCACATGTGATATTCTGTTACTGTAAATTCAAAGCTACATGATTTAAAAGAAAAAAGATATATCGTGTGGAGAAAGAAATGATTTGGTCTCCCTATACAATACGCGAAGAAACCAGATACCTATCACAGGAAATTGACTTTATATAGTGTTGACCTTTTTTCTGAATTGTATAGTTTATATAATAAAGATAATGACGGACAGTCGCCATCTTTTCCTACATTCGGTACAGTTATATATGGCATATAATTCTTCCATTCATTGTATTATTTCTTTTTCTCTGGTTGTAACTGCATAATGGTGATTTGGGTGTGTGATTTCCATTATATTTTGCACACTTAGGCGTGTCTTTTTATACAATCACCTTTGTGGTTTGTTTCTACTCCTTCATAGTGAAATGTACCATATCGTTTACGTTTATTACAGAATCGGAGTTTATGTTGATATTTCTGTAGTATTTACGATTCGCCATATGTCCCTAACCTAACAAGAATTGGAGGTGGGTCGTGCAAGTTTTTCAATTCGGTTGATGTCTCAAATCCTCTCTCATTCATCAGTTTTAAGGCGCTATTGATATTGTTCCCATAGTATACCAGCTCCTCTCCTATGTCTCTAATATTTCTATGTCTATGGATTCCTTCCAATTTGAGTATGGTTTTAAAGCCTTTAATTCTTCTTGCGTCTTCTATTTTCAATGGGTCTTGAATGAGTTTGAATTCTCCTCTATGATGTCTTGTTAATTCCGATGTTATTTTTCTGTTACTAATACTTGAAAACTAAGGGATTTTACTGCTGATATATATGGTTAGTTCTATTGGGTGGTATCTATTCTTGGTGTCTTTTTCCTTGGTCCTCTTGGCTCTTGGTCGTTGCTTTCTCCTTTCCTCTTCTTGGTTGATTTTTATGTTCGTGTCTTGATTGTTTTTTCTGTTGATGTTGGTTTTGTTGCTGGTTCCTTTGCATTCGTCAGCATTTTCTGTAACTATCTGTTCGTGGTCTTAATTATCTGTATTCCTCGTTTCGGTTTTTTTTCCTTTTCTTTCGATTTTTGGGCTCTTGGTCATGCCTTCCTGTATTCATTTAATTCGCTCTTTTTCAAGTTTTCTGATCAAATTTTCGAGCTCGTCCCTTTCCCTTTCAGTATATGACTTTGAGGTTCCCAGTTGTTGGCTGCTATGTATCTTCGTCTCTTGTTTACTGATAGTTTGGTCCAGATTGTTATTTTCCTGTTTATTTATCCTCTTACCTATTTATGTTGTTGATAGCGATTTTATCGGTGCTACACCCTTATCCTCTTCCGCTATCTTACTAAATGTTTCGTAATTTGGATCTTTCTGGCATGGTGTGCTTCACAAGTTGTTTTTTGGAGGTAAGATCGTCCTCGCTTTCCGTTGTCAATGATGTTGAAGACATCATTACTTTATTAGTTGCTACCATAGCAGTGTATGTTTTCTTTGGGGTGGGTTCCATTTGCAGTGTAGTTGATTCCCCTTGATTTTGTTTCTTGTCCTTTTCTGCGTCGGTGTCTTCTTTGTTTTTACGTTCCTTGCTGTCTGTTCCCGATTGATCACGGTTTTCGTGTTTAGTTTCCTCATTTGAAGACTATTACACGATCGTCCGTATGATACTGATCGGTCTGAGTTTATTTTGCCAGGTGTTGATTTTTCGATGACTTCATCTATATTCACCCCTGTTGTACTTACCGTTTGTGTTGTTACCTGCCTGTTATCTTCTGTCACTATGTTGCTGTTCCTGTCCATTGGTATTGGGTCTTCTATGTTATCCTGATGCAATTCAGTTGTTGTCTATTTCTTGGTTGATGTTGTTTTTCTTGCTGGTAGTTAATCTGTAGCACTTTCTTCATGGTCGAACAATTCAGTGTTTAATTCGATCCTATTTGGAGACATGGATGTATTGACGACCAGTAGTTCTGTGATACATTGCTCATTTGGGTTATGGGCTATCACTTCCGTGCCCTCTATATAGGACGAATTGAAAGGGGATGCATTACATGACGAATAAGATGGCGTCATTATTGCTGATGGAGGTGGAGTATGGGCGTATACAGAAAGGCTTCTGGTGATGGTTTCCTTAGTGGTAGGATTATTATATCTAATACGGGGGCCTGGGAGTATCGGGGCAATACTACTAATGTACTGTTAGGTGTTGTATGTACTTTGTGTTCTGGTTTGATTTCTAGTACTGATATTGTAATTGTGTGGATTGGCCTGCTCCATCTTTTTGGCAATCTCTTTAACTAATTAATTTCACGTTGTCTTGACTTCATTGCGACTTGGCTTATTGTTTCTTGTGACTTATTGGTATGACAGAGTTGTAACCTTGTAGTGATAATATAGGAATTTCTTTAGGTTGGAATGCGAGTTGGAATTGAATTTGACGAACGCACGGACGTGAGAGAATACATCTCTTGAACAAACTACTATGATCATCACATACACGACCAAAACATGTACAACAAACGTAGCGCAGACCTAAAAGAGACTGTGTCTCTATTTTTTTACAAACAAACATAGTATACTAGAACAAACAATCATACTATACTATATACACGTTTAATACTCTACTTTTATCCAAACAATACAAACACAAACACATAAATATACATGCACAATGCACACTACCAGGCAAGCAAGTGTGGGAAGTATTTATAGACACATTACTGTGCCCTTACATACCAATATGCATCGGAGAAGAGAAGGGGTTTGTTTTTGATTTGGGGAAAGGCAAATACTTACAAACACCAAACATACAAACTAAATGTTTTAGCAAATTGGTTAGTTTCTCTTCTAGAGATCAGAGGAGCCCTGCAAGGAGATGTTTTGTTTTGGCAATTTGTTCTGATTGCCTCCAATGTCTTGGAGAATGCCCTGTCTACTAGCTTCACCACAGAATAAGTTCTTTTTCCTCGGGAGGAGAAAAAGAGCCTCTCTGTATCCACTCTAGATTCTGTATTCCCTCACTGCTATTGTCACTGTTGTACCTGTTGCTACTGGATTCTCTTTTTCTGCCGATGCCTTTACGTATACTCTTATTCCTTGTTTATTACTTCACGAAAGACCTCTCCTATTAGGTCTTGTGCAATTTGCAACATCCTAGTATTCAAATTTCCGATGAGTTCTGAATCAGGTTTTGCCTATTACCACGCAAATGTACATAGGCTTCTTCCACCTACGTTTCCATTGAAAATGTCGGTCAAGTAAGTTTCTCTCTGGTTCGTGTCCTTACTCTGTAGCAAGACATCTTCGTTGCATTTGATGCATGTGATCTTGACAGACGTTACTGGAGGCGAGAAATATTCACGCAAGCCTGGGTAACACTTCTTCAATACTTTCTCTTCGGATACATGGCTACAACTCTCATCCACATATTCTTCCAACTTTTCTTCTTGACTCATTATCAAAAACGTGTCTTGTTGATTCTGGCTAGGATAATTGATTTCACATCCATAACAATGTTATCTGATGTGATCTGTGATTCTATCAGCCAAATCGGTAGCAACAAAGGAGACAAAATGTTATTCTTGTTATTCTCATCGTGACAGGATGACTCCTTGTCCCTTTCTTAAGTAGTTTATTTTGTTTTATTTTTTCCTCCAAAGATTGCCCGTATTCAATCTTTGTTTCAAATAGTCTAGAATCACTTCTATTCAGCTGTTGATTTTCAGAGTATTGCCAAATTCTGCACACAAGATGACGTTCGCCGTGTTAGTCGGATATTTTGCAACTGATGTCCCACAGAAAGTTTGCCGGATTTTATAGGGTGGAAATGTTTGTTGTCGATGCTTTAGTCAGGAGTGAAATTAAAGACCCACACATGGTAACCTCCTGCATAAAGAGGTCTCTAGTCAGTCCTTTGATTCAAATTCAATAGGTATTGAGGTAGTCAAAGACGACGCGGAACTAAATTCTACCCATTGGAATTCTTGCAATGTTAACATGGTAGCTGGCATGGTAAGCAGACCTAGTTCTGACTTGGAACATTGGCAAGAATATCGGTGCATCATTTCCTTGGTAATCGAAGGACTTGACTTATCTGGCTATTCTTCTTTTCCTAGTCTTTCTCGCAACGTGTTTATGAGGTCTGAGGGGGTTTCGAGGTATCTTTATGAATTATTCTTTCTGTGGCGTAAAAGATGAAGATATGTCTTGGCCAGAAGTGTGCACTGCATTTATAGAGGTCTCCCGGCAAACCAAAATGTTTTGGCATGTTGGAAGCAAAATATTTTACCTGCTTTCACGAAGGTTTCTCTAGAATTTTGTTTGTCTATTATAACATTTTGGAGAATTTTATTTTCTTTGCGTCAAAGCTGCATTTTCAGAAGAGTGCTATACTCGATTGACCATCGGCTTTAAGATGGGACCACCGTACGAAAAGCGGATTTGAGTATATCCCACTACTTTGTTCTCCATCACACTGGAGTACGCAAAAATCAAATTTAATCCTTCATGCAGCTCCACGGGGTGACGAAAATACTTGTAAAATCGGTCCTTGTGGTTGACGCTTTCTGAATCTGGGGCTAATTTGTTGTGTCTACCCAGAATAGGAGTAAGACGGCCTCGCACTGGTCCAGCGACACTAAACACTCGTCCAGTGACACTAGATAGGTAATAACCTTTGTCAAAGGTGTGGTTGTTTTTTACAATATGAACTCAATCTCTCGTAGTTAACAGCCTTTGAGGCAGTAGGGACGTCCCACTGTTCGCCGATGCTAATCTTCTTTTCATGTGGCATGGAGACTGCTTGAAGTGCCCGATGAACCATTAGAGCGGGAACTGAGGTTGGTGGTGTTAAAGGGATGAATTTTCTCATATATGGCTTCCCTTATTTATTTTGTAATTCTGCCGAAGAAGGCGTAAACATCATCTGTTTGACCCAAGCTTTAATTTCTTTTCGTCGGAAAGTGAGGGAAGGTATCAGCAAAAGTGGGTGAACTCGACGTTGGCATGGGAAAGAACGGAATCTGAAAGATTTCTCGTGTGTCCTCTTCTACTTCTTGCATCCGTATGGTTGCGTCTGTCTTGATCACCGCGGATAGTTAGCTTTTCATTATCGCCTTCAATTCTTTCAGAGTTAGTTTAACTGTTTCGCCTGAAGGTTCTGGTGCAAGAGTTTAAGACGTTGCAAGACTTTACCATACCTTTGCGATTTTTCCACTTCTGAAAAATCGTTGAGATTTATCAACGCTTGTAATTCTTATTAACTTTGACATCTCGGTGAGATTAGGATTCGAGGAAAAATAGGTGTATGGGTTTTGGATTGCATTTCGTCCGTACCGACAAAACATAGCTATGTTTTGTTAAATGAGGAGGCAGTCTCTTTAGTTTCCTTTTTTGAGTGCCTTGAGAGGAGAGTGGTGCTGTGACAGCTTTTTCTCTTAGGAGCGAAAACAAACACTGAAGCGAATCACCCGGCACACATCTTTTTAAAATGGAATCCGTCTCTACTGATTATCGGTATGTCGTGTCATCATGATGAAATGCATGTCTAACGGTTGAGCTGTTCTCAACGGACTAAATCGTGACTGTTCTTGTTTGGATAATTCTAATAAACTTTGTAAACACTCCCGTTCTCTCTTAGACTTTGGTATTGGTTGATGGCATTTTTTTTTTTTTTTTTTTTTTGCGACAGCAGTTGTCGCTAAAGACAGAGAAGATCCGTTCTTGGTGGAAAAATTCCCTTGCAAATAGGTTTTCTTTGTTTTATCAAATTTGTTTATTGGGTTTGACCGGCATCATGGCCAACAACGAATTCGAAAAGGCTGGAGGCACGGTCAGAGAGGGATATAGTTTTAATGAGTACGGTTGCGTCCAAATGGCAGTGTCTCTTTTTCCGGTAGAAACTGTTTTCCTCATGGAAATTTACTGTTTCTTGGGGTTTTTCTTTTTCCTGGGATGTGCCCTGGGAGTGGCAGCACCGCTCTTCTGTTAGGAATGTCTTGTTGCAGACATTTTGTTTTCTGGGTGATCACTTTGGCATTAAGGAACCCATTTCAAGAAGGAATAAATGATGACGCCATCTAGATATCCGCTGCCACCAGGTTTCAGAATGATTTGTTGTTTTAGCTGGGTATCGATTCTAGGATCTGCCAGTTCTAACAAAGCCACTTTATGTTTGTCAAAAAAGTTTGAAGAGGGATGTGAATGATGCTTAGAAGTAATTGATATTTTGTGAGCGTAAGCTATCGTAATACGTCTTTTAGCCTGGCTTCTAACAAATGGGCACGACGTTGTGCATTTTATTCGCGGCTGAATCAGTGTGGCTGGAAAATGAGATTCAAAGTAAGCCTCGTAGACGAATGTGCGACCGAACAGAAGTATAGGAGGGTTTAATTGATTTGTATGCAGAAGAGGACGTGTAAGTGACCGGTTATCCTTCTTGGCACCATTTGTGAAACAGATGAGTACGACATTTCAAATAATCGTGGGTGGTGGGTTTTAAGTCAACGAGTAAATAAGCATGCGGCGTTTGAGTGGCGTCGTTGTAGGCGTAAGTCAGAAAAGGAGTTCCTTACTGTTTGACTTACACTTGCACTTGATATTTATCTCTGGGAATTTTAAACAAGGCCACATGATGGGCATTGAGATTAGTGGTACGATGTGTCTCACTTGGTTGACACGAAGTTTGAGTAATGTAAATAGTACTGGCATTGTGATGATGCGATTTGGGTTGGGGTGGATGATCAATCAAATTTGTTTTGTCTTCGATCATGCGTTTGACAAATTCGGTTTGGCCTGAACCACGCCTTCGAGCAATAAAAATGTTTAAGTGATAGCGAAGATACATTGCCTCCCAACTTGGATGAGAAAGAATAAGAGGAGAAAGTGTAAGATGTACAAGAAAATTTGAGAGTTAGGGTGCAGGGGCATTTTCAAACATACGAATGGAAAGACAAATAGAACATCTATCTAAACATTTAAGTACAACTTGGAGTAAGGATCATTTGAGTGTGATTAGCATTGAGCACAGCATCCAAAGGTCAAAGTAGAGCCATGAGAGAACAATTCTGGATTAATCGTTTAGGAACAGAAATTTAGTTCGAAATCGTAGCATTTTGTATGTTTATTTTCATTTCTGTCAAATTTGCTTTTTTATTGTGCTAAACATTCCACGGAATCAGTCGTATCTATCTCTCCATTTATCCTTCCATCCTTCCATGCATGCATACATTCATTCATCCATCCCTTGATCTTTTTGATCTATCGAGCATGTAAAGTCAAATAAAATAGTTGACGATATATACATCTTAGAATTAAACCAAAGTGTTATATAAAATTAAAGCAGCGTTGTACGAATTATACTGATTTTATCGCAACTGGTAATCGATAAATTAGTATAAAATTAACTAACTATTAGGCCACAAGTCTGAAAGTTTATCGTATAGATTTTACAATCTCTGTGTGAGTGTTTTGCTTTCTTTGTGTTTGTTTGTATTTTTATGTGTGTTCGTTGCGAATTAAAAATCAAATAACATTTGTATCAATAGGAGAGAATGATTGCTCTTAAACTTAATTATTCTTACATTATACACATGGAATAGTTCACAAAAACATCATGAAATCCTTTCTATTATTAACAATTGTATCATTTATTTGTTTACAGACGATACTATGAATGACAATCGATATGTCAAAGAAAATTATCACAGTGACTTGATTTTATTTATGATTCGTGTCTCTAATATTACGCAGGTTCTAGTGAGTGAAATATCTATAACTTCGTTGTTGTTCATTAATGTTGTGCCTTAACTTTGAGCAATAATTGTTCTCAATAAAAATTAATGCATTCACAATGTTTATAAATAATCTTTACATAATTAATTATTGTAAAGAATCCGATTATCAGTCATATTTTGCAAATGTCATATTCTTAGTGATATCAGTAACATTTCTCATTCAGTTGTATATATTACAGTTATTCATCGTATTGATTTGTAATGTAGGAGAAATTTTGGCTACTTACTGGCTGACTGAAAGTTTCTACCCTCTCTAAAACGTATTTTATCTGCATTTGAGAAGCAAGTAGATGTAAATTAAACATCCATAAACTTCATATATAATTCAAGTAACTGGTGATCATACTCGTGTCCCCTAGGGTCTGTTCCAGAACTTCTTCGACTTTACGTGAATCAACGTTTAAGCAGATTGCAAGAGTAAGCGAATAAAATCGACGCTTTGAGTCGCATTCAGTCTTTGCATTTCAAAACTTCAAGGATGTTACGTTTTTTTTGCTTTGTTTTGGTTCTGGTGTTGTAGCCCACTGTAGTGTATAGCCTGCTGTTGTTTTGGGGGCTTTTGATTCATTTATTGATGAAGTGACCCATTCGTCAGAAAACTTTACTTAACATTTCGAGTAATAAATCATACTCCAAATGTGGAATCTAGCTCGAAATGTACAAATGCAGTATTTTTTTTTTTGTTCATAAGAGCATTTCCAGTGAAGATCTGAAGTCGAGTAAAGGTTCATAACAGAGGGGGTCACCATCACGTTCACTATATCACGAATGTTTTAGTGTTTTCTCTAATCCTTTTATAACAGACGGGATAAATGAACTATGATTCTGCACATGTCAAACACAGACATAGTGAGTACAGGGTAGTAACAAAATATTTCGTTAGATTTTCTGCAATTGACGCATTGCATGCTTTGACGTAACCTTTCATTTTCTTGCTGAAGAGTCGAAACCGAACCAGTAAAATATATATGAAAATCAAATTGTAAATGTGCAAGAAATTACAAAAACAAATTCATAAAAGTATGGATGTTAATAGTTAAGGGCCCAGCTAGAACAAATTCTATAGTCTGCTCAGTTTATTGAGGAAAGAAACAAAGTATACTGTTGTCCCAAAGTGATGATATTTCATTACGCTAGATAGGTATGTTACTTTATATGAAATAAATGCAACCCTCACCTCCCAACCCGTAACACGAGTATATTTCTATTCACCCCTTCAACAGCATGAAAAAAGTGGGAATGGTACCGAGATGACGTAAAATATAATATATTGAGTGGTATGTTCGATTAATTTTAGACAGCCTTTACTGACTGTTGTAAAATATGCACCATGAAAAGTGTATCAAAACATATCCTATATGCTAATGGCGAATACAAGTTTGGTATGTATACATAATTCATATTTCACATTGACAAAATAGTTTAAATGTATTTGCTACTAATTGTAATATACATGCACTATCGTATTTAGAATTTATTATTTTCACGTATGAAACGGAGGTCAGAATATCCTACATTCTCGTGTTCTTATAAAGGTCCACGTTTTTGTCAAACAATATCAGGAGTTTAGAGTTATAAGAGGACTAAAATATACCCCGTACCTTTAAAATGGCTCTCAAACAGAAATTTGTTTACAGAAAGGACCTTTCTCTCTGACTTTAGACCTGTGGCCGATGTTTATGTTTGGTGCCTTTCGTTGTGACAAACAAAGTCTAGAATTTGTATGCTTTACAATTAGTTCTTTTCTAGTGTATCAGTGAGTACATCTGATCTTAAGTAATATTTAAACAATATTTAAAAAACGTACTTACATGTAACAGAGTCCTCGCAACTATATGACGACAATGCACCTGAAAGGATAGGACACATATGTTCGACATTGTAATTTAAAGACGAACAATCTGAATAATGAGTCATATTTTCGAAACTATTCAAACAAGCGATAAAACATTAGGCAAAACGAATTTTAAGAACCAAATTGATCTTTGTCAAAGATTATATGAAAAAAGGATTAGACTATTGCAAAGGACAAACCTACCTCAGTGACAAATACTGACTGTATAAAAAACTTTCATCTTTGTTGTCTTAAATATCCAGGAAATGTTATATTCCAAGGAATAATCTGCCATGAAGGAGAACCACGAAATCTAAATATTTTTCGCAGATATTATAAAGTCATAACAAACAAATAAAATTCAATAAATATATTAAATACTCTCAGTAATGATTATTCGACTTTTCTTCTAACTCAAAACAAAATTATTCGTAAATCTTGCTAGAATGCCATTATATATATATATATATATATATATATATATATATATATATATATATATATATATATATGCAGACGTTTTCAGACACTGTAGATACATATCGCATTTGAATACAAAGCAGTAATGCAAGAATATGTTGCAAAATAAGAAAATTCGAATTCGAAAAAGTTGATTCTGCAATTACATTTCTCTATTCGAAATTTTTGTAACTGATCCACACTTATTAAAATTTCAAAGAACATTTGCCAGCACAAGCTTTACGGTATTCGACGAGTTTTATAAATTCAATATTAAATCATTGTCCACTTGTGATTCTGTTTATCGCATGTTTTTCATTTTAATGAAAATGGTTAGTAGGAAAAAAAAGAAGAAACAATTTCATTTATTCTGATTCATACGATGTACATTTCATTTGTTGCGCGTAAAAAGTCCCTGGAAAATTGTGCAAAGATCTATAATCAGTAACATTTATTAGTGTTCGCACAACAAAAATAAATCAAAGACCAACGGTTCTATCAAATAAATAGAACATTTGAGTCAAATAACTTAGTTTTTCAAGACAGGATGTCTATGCAAGTTTAGTTTCATGTCACATACTTTTACTTCGGTTAGAGAAATGTTTAACCGCGAACGTGTGTCAGTGTCACCGCTAAAGTATTCAAATTGTTGGATATTCATGTGAAGGGATGATTACAGATGCAGATATTCAAGAGTCACAGTAATGTATATGTGCCCTGATATATGCTTTATTCGATTTGGAACAGTAATCTACAGTGTACAGAGACAAATTTTACTTAGAATTGAAATTGCATCACATCATAAGAAACAGTGGATTATTTAAGCTATCTTACCATGTAAACATGTTGTGATTCCACAACGTTCTCTACGTTTGGAGACCTTTTATGTTCACTTTCTTCTGCGAACAGAGGAGAGTTTATTTACTCCTATATTTAACATTTTCAAGCAACTCATATATAGGATGAATTCCATGTTACAGGTATCCCGCCCACCACTCTACCCAAACCCGCCATCAATTTGCCAAATCCTGTAGTTTGTTTTGTCGTTATTGTTGTTCTTGTTCTTGTTCTTGTTTGGAGTTTAACACCATTTTTAAGTGCATGATAATTTATACTTGGCCTAACGACCCCATATGGGGGTATGTTGACCTATACAGACAGATATTACTTTTCTCCCCAGTTCCCTTTGAGTAGTCGATTTGAAAAAGTGCCGCCAAAATGTTGATAGTAATAGTAAACTCAAGACGTTCCAGAAGGGTGGATAAGAAAGTTTTTTCATGATCGCAGCCAATCAATATAGAGATTTTCATGGGCTTATCTGGACCAATCGGAATCGCCGAAAGTGATATTTTAGCATGTTGATATATATTTATAGCGTCAAGGGGAATGAGCATTACAAGACCCCCTGGACAAGTATAGCGTCAAAATGAACCCTGGGCCACTATATCGACGAGACAAAAGGTTGGGTTTTGGGGTAGGCAAGATCGAATAAATCTTTTCGAGATAGCGGAGTGGCCCTAAAAAGGGCATTTGGGTTCTTCTTCTATTAACACCATTTCGTAAACATATAGGGCATCTTACGGATCTTCTCTTCCTCAAACTTCGTCTAACCTCTGGTCCGTAGATGAGGACTTGCTTCAGACAGCCTCGTCTCTCCACATAGATCCTTCGTTTCCAAACAGTCGTATCGGTGATCTTTATGATTGTCCATGATGATTTGATATACATGGGTAAGTCCGTACGGAACAGCACTGATGATTTAGAGTAGATGATTCTATGTTTGTCCACATCTTGTGACGAGAACAGGTGAAGGGAATGAAGTGAACCGCGGTTATGTATAGTGGAAAAGCAGATCGAAACGGATTGAGAATTTTCACCACTCCCAATACCTGTTACAAAATCAGCCACCGCGCGGAGTCTATCTTCCAATCCGAAGAGAGCTACCTGTGACGTCACATTCCCTATATAGGTGCAGTGAATCTATGCGACATTGTTTTTGAAACATGACGGAAACTAAGAAGACGATTAATTGGGGTGCACCGGCCTTGGCGACAAGAAGCAATGGTATAGCAGCGGCTGCCCAAGTCAACGCTGACCTACTTCCAGAAAAGGCCGATTTTAATTGGGATTTAGTTGATTTTCCCTCTTCTTCGCAAGAATTTTTTCCGGTACCAGTACCTTCGCCACCGTCTCCTTCCTTACCACACGGAGAGTATTTTAAACAGAGACAGAAAGAAGAATTGGAGAAATTTGTACAGCAGCAGAAAGAATCAGAACAAGCTCTTCTCCTTCAACAGCAACAGCGAGAAGAAGAAGAGGCAAGAAGGAAACGACAGGAAGAAGAAGAATCATAGAAGAAACAAGATCTAGGAGAGAAGGAAAATAGTGAAAGTCAAACGGTGACGGTACTCTTGGACATTTTGGCAGAGTTAAGGAGTTTGAAGCAAATGTAACAGACTTCTTTGTTACGACCCAAGAGAAAAAGACCTTCGCGAGCCAAACAGCCCAATCCTGTTCACACACCTAACAGCTCAATCCTGTTCACACACCTACTACGCGTGAGATACCAGCCTACTGATTTCTACCAAATCATCGACATGAACAGGTCCAGAAGTAGGCCTTGGCCGTGGCAAAGGCTTAAGGAAGTTAAGGCTGATTGCTTCTCGTTCCTGAGTTTGTCTTTCGTACAGAAGAAACAGAACAAACACCCAAAGACCGTTTTCAGGGCCACATACTTCTTTCGAAAAGAGATAGTATTCATTTTGCCAAAATCAATTAACACTCAAAAATCCCTTTTTTACCCCATGATGTACGTGTGTGAGTGGATGAGTGTAGGTTCGTATCATTCTAAAAATTAAAACCAGGAGACACTTTTTTTTCTTTCTGGTTTATTCTGGTACAGATCTTACAATCCAATGTCACAGCACTTTAAAAAGTTCATAGACTTCTTCTTTGTCTTTTTTGTTCACTCTCTCTGTCTTTTGAATTTCTTCACTTTCACAGGTTTTTCCTTCTCTTCTTCCTCACTTTTTTCTCGTATTCTTTTCATCTCTTTCTTCTCTTTCTGGACGAGTAGGGGTTCTCCCTTTGCCGAGGGCACCTCTTCTTCTTCCTGTTCAGAACTCCTCTCTTCCTCTTGCTCCTTTTGTTTCTTATGGTTTTCTGAAGACCAATGTACTGTCTCTTGACAATGATAACTTTTGTCTCTTTTGATACTTTTCTTGCTTTATTGACAGTTTGGACATTCTGTAGCCCAATGCCCTTTCTTCTGATAGATATAGCAAGTATCTTGACTTTTATCTCGAAAGGAGGCAGAGTAATTCGATGGCTTATCTGAAGAAAACTTTCGTATGACACCTCGCAAAGCTCTGATCAGAAGTTCGATCTGTGTTGGCTCTTCCATCGTTCTGGTCGGCTTGAGACTGAAATGAATACTGGGAGGGAAGGCACTGGTCCTTTATATATGCACTTGTCTGACATGAATATTTAAGGTCCCATGTCCTTTCAAATATTCTTATGTGACTTTTGCAGTCAAGATGAAACGATCGCAATATTTCGTGGAGAAAGGAGAAGAAAGTAAGAGACAGAAACGTGTCTTATCGCTTCTCTCAGTTTCTGAAGTCTTGGCTCAAATTCATGCGAGCGATTTTGCAGATGACATGAGTGAACGAGAATCTAGGCCCAGAGAGTCTACACCAAGCCAAAGTCCACCACCACCACTAAACCCTGAAAAGTACTACTACGTTCCAGAGACGGACAAAGCTCCTCTAGAAAATTTAGAACCACAGCCTACACGTACACGCTGAAGTTTAAAGATTTCAAGTCCGACGTACCGCTGGAGAAAGCAGTGGGGTTCATCACCGATGAGTGGGATTCTTTGTTAAACTCACTTGAAAACAGCAATGTGAAGCCAAAGAAGACGATCGCCTGTGACTTTCCATTCATCAGGACAGTTTTATATAACCCGTTTGGATCGAGTTTGCAGCCCAGCAGAATTGACACCTTCCAAAGTCATCGAAAAGGTTCAACATGTGCAACAATCCAACGACAAGTTTCACATCACCGATGGAAAAGCGATACCGTTCATGACCCAAGTGTCTCTTCCCCAAGGGACGCACAAAGGTGTTATTGGTGGGCGACCTTCGCAGCACAAAAATGAGCCTCGTCCAAATTAACAATCCTCAAAACCAGATGTGGGGCGAACGTAGGCTGACAAGAATGACACGGTAGAATGGAAAAGAGCCTGGAAAACTATTCAACAATCGGACCGAACCAAACAACGAAGAGAAGCAAAACTCCTGCTACAGCAAGCGGGGATATCCAAAGACAAACCATGCGGCATTCCTGAAATGCAAATATTGCAAGACGTCTTAGCTCCACGCTACACATTGAAAGTTCACCCTCAAGAAGTGCGCTGACCTCTGTTGTTTCGAGGCAAAAATATCAAAGACGGAAGTTGCATTCACGTCTACAATAACGATGAACATTTCGATACCATTACCAGTATCACCGGATTCCTGGCATACAGTTGTGAGAAATGTGACTATGGCTATAACAATCGAGAGCAACACAAGCACTGTGTATCGAAATTTGAGTGATGTTTGGTCCCTAAACCCTGTCTGGACGAATCACAAGAATGAGTGCATTGCCCTGTTTGACAGCGCACGTTTGGCAGCCCTGCCTGTTACCAACATCTAAAGACGCAAGGTTCACAGCTGAAAATTGCTTGTCAGCTGCTGAGAATGTGCCCTACATGTGGACAAGGCATACGTACCAACGGTGCCAAGGCGCAGGTATGTTCAGAAAAGACATGATGTCACATTCCTCGCCAAATCGTAGACTTGGAACACGAATGCTTCATTCAAAAATAACATTCCAAACATGAAGAGGAAGATGACCAGAAGAAAGGCAATTTCAACTTTTTTGATTTTGAATATATGCAAGAGACCAGTATTAACATTCTAATTTCGGCGTGGCTCATTGCGAGAAGTGCATCCAAGAGCAGATCTTTAGTCATTGCCCTCACTGCAGCAAGATTCCTGGTGGACGTGAAAAAATCTTTCGGGACCTAACAAGCTGACAGAATTTACCCAATGGATCATAAATCCCATCGAAGAGACGTGGAGCCAACATTATGTAGATTGTCATCGCCATGCCATGGTGATGGCTCACAAGTTCTCGGGATACGATGGGCAATTTATTTTAAGATCTTATACGTAACAAAGTACCGAACGTCCTAAAGTCACTTTGAACGGAACAAAAATCATTTCCATGCAAGTGGGACAAGTGCAGTTTAACGATTCGATGAGTTACTTTGCCATGCCTTTGAGCCGAATGTCTAAAATGTTTAGAATGACAAAAATAGCCAAAGGCTATTTTCAACACTTTTTCAATACCGAAGCCAAAGCAACACGCCGTTCTATTCCATTTGCCTGAGGCTCACTACTACGATCCCGACAACATGCGCACAGAACAACGAGAAGCTTTCTACGCTTCGTACCACACTCAGGCCTCGGACCCGTTCGACTGTCAGGAAGAAATGATAAAGTATTATCGTTCCGACGTGGACATTTTATGGCGTTGCTGTGGAACATTTCATGGATTATTCATGGAGCACGGAGGGATCGATCCTTTGAAAGGTGCCTGCAAATTGCCAAAGCGTGTTCCTTAGTGTACCGTCAACGATTCATGCCCGAAAACACCCTGGCTGTCATAAGCCCTCAAACGACGAACTTTGTCAAACGTCAATATTCGTTCAAAGCCCTGCGTTGGCTACATTATTTGTGCGACAAGGAAGACATATAAATCCCACACACCCGCAAAGGAGGAAGCGAAAAGATCATCAGAACGTATTCGGTGGATGGTTGGGACTTAGAAAACATTAAGATTGTGTACGAGTTCAAAGGGTGCTTCTTTCACGGATGTCCCATCTGTTACCCTCAACGTGGCGCTAAAAATCAATTTTTTACAACGGACCATGGAAGACTTGTACCAGGCCACTTGCCAACCTCGCTTGAAGTTAGAGCAGCAAGGATAACAAGTGGTGGAAATGTGGGAACACGAGTACGGCCACCGTTTTAAATCGATCCCGAGTATAAACGCATCGTGGAAAGTTACAAGCTGGTGGACCCTTTGAACCCGCAGGCCACCTTGTACGGAGGACTGACGAATGCCACCAGCTTCGTTTGTCAAAGTGATGTTAAATTGCTTGTGGGGCAAAATGGCACAACGACCGTGTTTACCCACAACAGAGCATTTGTCCGAACCTTCCCGCTACTTCCAGATTGATTCACGACAAAACCAAATACATGAAACACGTAGGCGTCCTTCGCGAGGACTTGATCTTAGTTAATTACGAAGAAGAACTAGACTTTATAGGGGCTGACGAATTTGGAAATGTCATCTTTGCAGCCTGCGTGACAGTCCATGCTCGTTTAAAACTGTACGAAGCTTTAGAACTGTTAAGAGATCGTGTGCTGTATTTTGACACGGACGGTTGCATCTACATCTATCGCCTGGGTCACTGTCACCCCGTCATCGAAGGAGACCGTTTAGGAGCCTGAACGGATGAGCACCCCAAGGACAAGATTCTAAGATTTGCTAGTGGCGGTCCTAAAAATTACGGCTACGAATACCGGGACCCACAAGGAGAACTGCACACCGAGTATAAAGTGAAAGGATTGACTCTCAATTATCGCACCGGTCGAGTGGTGAACTTTGGTGTATTGAAAGAAGCCTTACAGTCTGGACAGGATCGAAATTATAAAGTGACCACCTACGAACCGAACAAGATTGTACGTTTACCCACACACCAAATCGTCAATCTACCCTTGGTAAAAGTCTATCAGATCATATACCAGAAGCTAGTACGGCTTCCCAACCACTTTACTTTACCGTACGGTCACGTCGATATTGGCCAGTATATAAAAAGGGACAACGTCCAAGACTGACAGTTCATTGTCACTACCAACAACAAAGCAAAAAGGGTGAATGCTAACAAACAGGCCATACCATTTAAGTTCGGTGATTCTCAAGTGGAGTGCGATGCTGTGCCTTGCGATGTCATGGATGCCGTACGCTATGACCTCAGCGATTCAGCACCACATCATGGGAATTTTTCTATGACTTCTACTACTATACCTGCCATGGAAAGTGATGATGTGCGTGTCAAACCTGATGGATGCGAAAGCGATGCAACTCGTCATCGTACATCTTTTCACTTGACTGGTTTTCATCGTGGATGTCATCATGAAACCATGCGGCTACCACCCTACGGATGTCATCCAACGCTGAGTAAACTTCTGCGGATTTCACCGTACCCTCATCGAAATGAACCTGTGAAAGATGAATATTCGTTACCTGTGCGTTTGCCTGAATACTGCGACTCTGAAAGTCGATTCCAAACTTCCGAGGAAAATAGCCTAAATATCTGGGAGGACCTACCCCCAAAGAATTAGCCAGAGCCGGATTTATCTACTTGGGTGAAGTGCATAAAGTCAAGTGCTTCAGTTGCGGTGTGTCACTTCGCAAGTGGGAGCAGAAAGATTCCGCCTACCTGCAACATGCTAGATGAGCTCCACGCTGTCACTACCTACTTTAGTGGTAGGACCTCAGTAATCTCTGGATGGATACTTTACAGGAGAACATTCATTGCTTGCCTGTTGGGTTGAGAGAAATCATTTACCAAGAGTTGGTCAAAATGCAAGTGAAACGCAAACTCAGAATCATTTCTCCATTTTTAAATTATGCTCTTTTGCAAAGTAAACGAAGACTGATTATGGGAGGACCCTACTTCGGTCACAAATATAAACTAGGCTATTGGTCACGACCCAGTGATTACTGAATGGCTACTTTACAAGAGAACATTCGTGGTTTGCCTATGATGTTAAGAGAACTCATTTACCGAGAGTTGGTCAAAATACAAGTGAAACGCAAAGAACAATTGCATCCGTTATGTCACCGATGTTTAAACCAATGGTACCTAAATGCTATAAGAGGATTGATTCATGTGAAAATGTTCCAATGGTCAGATATTGTTCAACTGAACGAGGACCAGAAGACTTTGGTTACTACTCATCCTTCTACTTACAGTGTGGCTATACTACAACGAATTCCAGAGGAAGAGATAAAGGATTGCCAAAATCTTTTACGATATCAAATTTTGTCAGTAGAGGAAAATTCTGTGCGGTGTGTAGTGTGTGAACTAGTCACTAAACATTTTGGATTCGCTACTGAAGTACGATTAGCTCTGAGCAAACGTATATTTATTTCCTCCGACAAAAAGAGGTATAAAAACTGACTACCATGCCACAACATTTATCATTCGTGATACAACAGATTCCGTGGAATGAAATCAATGACAGTAATCAAACGGTGGAGGATTACCAACACTTATTATGAGAACTGTGTCCATTGAATTGGGGTCGACATGTGGTGTGTGTCTTAGTGACTTGCTTTCTGGGATTTCGTTTACCAGCCGATTCCTTGTGGACTTTTTACAAACAGTACATACGACCCAAAACATGAAAGTGGTCCCTTTAAATGTACACGAGAGAATAATTTTGTTAAAGCCTTGTGCTTTCATCTCGATACTTCTTGGCCTCTGTGGGAAAAAGAGATTCGTCAACCTTTTGGAACTAAAGATGTGTACGACGATGAGTGTTTAGCTTGTGACTTGCACCCTCACTGGAAAGATGTACGTGACTGGAAAAGTTTGGGCTTGGAGGCTTGGACAAAAGAAGTGGCACACAATCCCCAAGATTTGTAATCCTGACTTCAAACGTACAGTGAAAAAAGTAACTTTTACACCTGTGTTAGTGACAATAGCAGAAGAAGTATCCGTCACCGAGGAAAACCACTCCCTTTAGGACAGAACCGTCATCGACATTCCCGAAAGGCCACTCCGGGAGAACCTCTGTGTGACTTTGCCAAGGAGAGTAGAGACTTAAGAACATTACACACTCTCCCTAGGACACCACACCTTAGTCACCAAAAGTGTTGTACAGAGACATGTTTATATTCCACTTTGATCGGTTTGATATGTTTCATGCATGTACGTAACCATTTGGCTTTTATGTATTTTTGTCATTGGTGTTCACTTTTAAAGTTTGCAATAAACGTGTCCTGAAAAATGTATAAAAATTCTTGCCTTGTCTTTCTTCGTGTCAAAAGTGACATTATCTGCACTACTATGGCTACCTCTACTGTCTCTGCTCCCTCATCTTCCACTTTCAAAGTCATTGACGAAAACTTAGATCGTACCAGTTGGGAGATCTTGTATCTTAACAACCCTTTAACACGTTAATTGCTGGACCCAGCAGTTCAGACAAAACCGAATTTGTCAAACGTTTGATTGAACATAAACATGATTTGATCGATCGTCCACCTCAGCGGATCGTGTGGTGTTACAAAGAGTGGCAATGGGCGTAAAGCCTTCTGGAGACAGTCAAGCCGATTCCATCGTGTTTGTAGAAAACATTCCTGGCGAAGACGACGGGATAGTGTCTGACCCCAATCAAACATATCTTTTCATCTTCGACGACATGTTAGGAGAAGACGAAGAAGAAATTGATCTGTGGTTTAAGCGCAAAGGGCATCATCGTAATGTCAGTGTCATTTTCATCACCTAATATTTGTTTCAACAAAGTAAAGCCCATCGCACCATCAGTCTCAATGTTCATTACGTGGTCTTGTTTGAAAGCCGTAGAGATAAATCGCAAGTGCAAGTCTTAGCCAAACAGTTAGGAACGTCTTGGCTGACTCATGCGTACGACGATCCGACTCAAACCCCACACGCCTACTCGTGGATTTAAAACCCACCCACCCACCCCCCGATTATTTGCGATTTCGTATCCATATGTTTCACAACTGGTGCCAAGACGGAGGGCCTGTCGTGTACACGTCCCCGTCGTCGACTTAACAACAACAACTAAAAAAATATCTATAAAAACCTCGGTCACTTTGGGTCTGTCACACATCATCAACATGACGTCCCTTCAGTCTCATCTTCCCGTCAAATTCGTGCCTTGTACGGCATCAGTCGCGAAAAATTCCACAAATACGTGCTCGTGTCTTAGAAGCTAGTCTCAAAGAAGTCTTGCTATGAGTTACGATGACAGCACGTCAATTACTGCAAGGCATCATTCACATTCCACATCAAACCAAACGCTTTTTTGGAGAGAAACAACGTAGCATTGACGCAACTGGCCGATTCTCGCATCGACATTCAAACCAAAAAGCAAATCATTTTGAAACCTGGTGGTAGCGGTTCTCTAGGAGGGGTCGTCATTCGCTCCCTCTTAAAATGGGATCCTAATGCCCCCAAAGTTCTCCCCAAGAAAAAAGCCACTCCCCGAAGTACAAAGAAGAAACAGAGCAGAAGTGTCAAGACCAGGTCACAAGCTCAGAAAAAAAGTCAACCGAAAAGAGCTCAGAAAACAGCTTCTATCCGCAAGAGAGGTACTGCAGTCAGGACACAACCTTACATTCGCAAACCACGACCTGCCGCAACGGTGACCGCGTCTCCAGTAGACTCAGGTTCTTCCACTTCTCAGTTGCTGGTGATGCCAGCCAAACCCAATTTTACACATGTTCTTCCTAATTTGATGAAAAATTAGAAACCCGCGTCTCCAAGAACTTCTCCTCCAACGGTGACACCCTCTTCCTCTTAAGAGGCAGTGGCCGCTGCTCATAAAGTACTTGCCCCCAAAATCAAAGTCCAAGAGAGATCCGGCACGTTATAGAGATTACTGGATTTGTCCAAGCAAGAACTGTCCAGATTTAGTCCTGTGTGAACCTCTCAACGTCGAGTGATGCCTGTCATGAAGTTGATACGACGTAAAGACAATCAGTGGCGACGCATTCCAGTATAAAAAAGACCTGGGGAAAACAATGGGGATCAATGTTTTTGTGCTCCTGAACGCCCAAATATGTTCCCTCAAAGAAGTACACACCACCACCATCGTCGTTCTCCTGTCCATTAAGGAAAAGAAAAAGAAATGGACAGTCACGTCATCCGAAAAAACTCTTAGCCAAGCATCGACGTCTACCAGTGAAAAGACACAATCGTCCAAAGAAAAGGAGAAGCAACCAAAGGGGAGGAGTTTTCTTTTTAATAGGTAAGTTAGTAGATGATTTCGCCAAAAAGATAGATTACAAACTCCAAAAGAAATAAGATGAAAGGGCGCTTGTCAAGCCATGGACATCAGTGTATTTTGTGCACCAAAAATGTCCCATCAAAGAAGTGCACACCACTACCATCGTCGTTCTCCTGTCCAGAAAGGAAGAGCAAAATGAAAAGGACAGTCTCGTCATACGTAAAGTGCTTGGCCAAGTATTGACGTCACCCCCAGAAAAGACATGCTTGTCCAAAGAAAAAGAGGATAAACCAAAGAGGAGGATTCTTTGGGGATTTTGGAAAATAAATCGTCACCTTTCTGACAAAGCGATAGTCAATAAAGGATAAAACGCAGTGTGACAAGTCATCGACGATAGTGTATTTTTGTGTGTGTGCACCGGAACCAACCAACAAGCAAACAAAGATGTCACCCCCAAAAGACATCCTTCTTCTACCCCAATGGAAAGAAAAGGAAAGGACTGCCTCCTCGTTTAGGCAAACATTGGGACTTGTTGTCCGTTCTGTGCAAAGCTTCTCAACCCATGCGAAAAAAACAACAACATGCAAACCGCCTCCAATGACGTCATCGATACCGTGTGCGAATGTTGTCTAAATGTCTTGAAATAAACGATACCTTTGTCTAAACATCAGAAAGAATGCTTAGCCAAGCATCGGCACGTTCTTCGCCAAATGGACCAAAACAAATCACCATTCGTCAAAATAAAAAGATGTTGGTGCAACGCGGAGGATTTTTACCCCTGTTAGGACCTATTGTCAAAGGAGTAGTGGGACCCATGTTGGGTATGTTGGGAGGTATTTTATGATAAAAGGAGAATTCTGGAGTCAAAAGAAATCAGACGTGACAATGCAAATCCGATGGAAGTACGAAAACTGGCTTTAATACCTTACAAATGATGGATGGAATACCATCGCTGGCAAGCAGAACGGACACCGCATTTATCTCCCAATCCTCATTTGACCGAGATGTCCCAGCTACAACACAAACTGCAATCGTTGATGGATCGCAGTGATTTGTCAGAAACGGAAAAATCGCAAACGTACGGTCAACTGTTTCAACGATAGCAACTCTTTCACCAGAAAGCTTTAGACGAAAAAGCTCTACCAACTCTGAAAGATTTTAAGACCCTGATGAAAAGTCCATAACCAACACCACCACCACTACCCCAAGCGGTCAAGACAGACGCAACCCCACGGATGGAAGAAGAGGTACTAGAAGTCTTTCAAACACCGTCAGTAGCACTCATCCCTAGGAAGGTTGCAGCGTCTTTTGTTGACCCCTTCCCCCACACCAGAAGTAAGAAAAGAAAAGAAGACCAAAGTGATCCCATTACCGCCACCACCGCCATCTCTTTCGACTTCTACTCCCGTGGCACATCGGACAAGTAAAGCCGTTTCTAAACCACCCACTCGTCCCATTCATAGCAGCATCAGCGAAGAGTGGATAACCTACTAACAAATGAAGAAGATGTTAGACAGCATTTATTAAGATCCATCCCATCCTGCAGGTTACGGAGAGTTCAGAAATTATATCGTGCTGCCAAAAACTCAACTCAAAACTGTCCGTTTACACCATGTGCAACGATGGTTACAAGAACAAGCCACGTACACCTTACACGAACCCATTCGACGAAAATTGTAGAGAAGTCGCACCCGAGTGGAAGGCATCAATCATCAATGGCAAGCCGGTTTAGCCGTTGTCTTTCATTTGGCCACCTACAATCGTGGCTACAAATATTTCTTCTGTGTTATCGACATCTTCCCAAATTTGCCTGGGTCGTGCCATTGACTTCCAAATCGAGCAGTTAGTTAGTGCGAGCCCGCAAACTGGTGCTGAAACAAAGCGGTCGACACCCTCTGCCATGGCAAACCGACAAATCAGCGAATTTCTGAACCAAGCGTTCCAAAACGAATTAAAGAAATGTGATATTCATTTTTTCACCACCAAGAATCCCGAAACCAAAGCTAGCATCGTGCAACGTTTCCAACGCACCTTGAACGAACGCATGTGAAAATATTTTACGTATCAACACACTGTCAAATACATCGATGTCTTACCGCACCTAGTCGAAGCGCACAACCAATCTTACCATCGGAGAATCGGACGTGCCCCTCCCCCCAAGAAGTGACTCCCGACAATGAAGTGACTGTCTTCGAGCGCCTGTTTGGTACGTCCTCGACTATCCCCAAGAAAGGTGGAGTGTTGGAAGCAGGAGATTAGGTGCGCATTGGCAAAACCAAACGTACTTTCGACAAAGGTTACTTGCCCAACTGGACCACCAAATTGTTTCGTGTCACTGAACGAGTGCGTGGCCGTCATCCTGCCGTCTATAAATTGGAATACATGAAAACGGGGAAGTGTCAAGAGGAACGTTTTACTTGCCCAAGTTACAACGTGTGACCAAAAAGAAGACGAAGTGTACGAGATCGAAAGCATTCTTGATCGAAGAACTCGTACACTGAGAAAACGTCATGTCAAAGAAGTCAAAGTACATTGGAAAGGATATCCGCTGAGTTTTGACTCTTGGATCGACGCTTCATCGGCTATAAAAGAAGTGACTATCATGCCCTTCAACACAGCTTTAACCGATACGACTGCAGTGACCACTCCTTGCCCCAGTTCTTCTCTGCAAGATCTACAAAAGAAACCCTTGTGGGTGTGGTGTGGAGGACGTGTGCCTAAAACGCAAATCAACTTTTTCTGCCAAATCTTTGTGGTGCATTGTGTCATCGGTGCTGCCATTGCCAATTTAAGTTTGCAAAAAGCAGACAAACAATTATGGACCATTTTACTGAGTGTTGCATCGGTTACCTTCTCCTCAATCCTTCCCTGAAATATTCCTCTAACGGGAACAATGGGAGCCTTGCGTCCAACGTCAAATCTCCCTTCCAATAGTCACATTAACAATCACAATCCTCTTTTAGACACTCCTCTCACTTCCAATTTACCTCAGGCCATCCAATTGGATCACGAAGCACTTTGGGAAGTGGCTTTGGTGGAAATGATCCACCCTACACAAATCAAAATCATCATTAAAATCAAAACAGTTCATGACGAGCAAGTGCAAAAAAACTTGGATGAACTCGCAACTGCAGGTGACTCTATGAAAACACAAGACCCCAAAACTAAACCGGCTACCAATCGGTTGAAAATTCCCCCAGATTATTATTTTAGTGCCCAACATTTGGTGAACACGATTGCTAAGAAATTCAATACCGTGTTTGACAAAGCCTTGGAGAAAGCCAGAAAAAGTGTCACGATCGAGTACCACAAAATAGCTTGTCGCCTAATGATGAAATTTTCAGAGGACAAAGTGCTGGCTATTACATTTTGTCCTGAATTGTTTGACATTTTGGATGGAGACCCCAAGTTGATCAAAATTAAAAAAGAAATACCAGCCGTTACCGGCAACTTGGATTTTGCACAATATTTTCGATTCCCAGTTTAAATGAACCAAGGAGTGAATTTGATCTTTGTGTACTCCGATGTGGTGGAGTACAACGTAGTGGGACACGCCTCCGTACAGTTACTGCGTTTCATTTCCTTCAAAGTGGATACTGCCACAACCACTGACGAGGAAGGTGGAAACACCTATCACGTTCGCCGCGAGTTTGTACATCCTCAATATTTGCCCGTCAGTAAGTCGTATTTCGACACTGTCAACATTACTATAAAAGGAGATCTGGGACAAAATATTCCATTCACCAAAGGGAACGTCACAGTGAAACTCTACTTTCGAACACGATTACTCTAACCACTTGTAAGTCATGTATCCTATGTACCAAGGAGTCGCTCGACAGCGAGGACATGGTTTAGGAGATATGCTAAAATCGGCCTTTCGTTCGTTGTCTCCCGTTTTAAAACCGATTGTGACACGGGGATTGCACGCCTTGAAAGATGACGCTTTGACGCAAGGCAAAGAATTTCTCCAAAATGTCATCATCGACAAACAAAATCCCAAAGAAGCTTTCTTGAAAGCAAGCAAAAATGTCTTGCTTCAAACGGGTAAAGACATTTTGGGCCGACGAGAAACTCCTATGAATGTCCCGGACGCTGCCGAGACAGACATTGCTGCTTCTCTGTCGCCACAGCAAGGACAAGGCAGAAAGAGACGAAGAAGACACCCTTTCAAAGGACTTCACACCCCCAAAGCTAGAAAGACTAAGAAAATAAGAACTGTCTGAGACCTATTCGTTTTTTATTATTAAATCATAATAAATCATAAACAGAGAGAAAGAAAGAAAGAAAATGATGCACCGAGAATCTTGCGCCTGTTCCAAGTTGGAACTGGATCTGTTTGCCATGCCACCCACCATGATGATGATGCAAGAATCCCAATGGGTAGAATTTCATCCCGTCTCCTATTTGGCGGATTTAGTTTCCATAGAATTTGAAATCAAAGGTCAGACCGAAGATTACATCGATCTAAATATCAGTTACTTGTATCTGAAACTCAAAATGATCAAAACGGACAACACCAATCCGGTAGTAGATGCTAGAGTAGCTCCCGTCAACAATTTCATGCATTCCTTCTTCAGCGAAGTGGATTTGTACTTGAATAACAAACTGGTCAGCAGTAGCATGGATACTTACCATTACCAAGCGTACCTGGAAAATCTCTTGAGGCCAAGAACACTCATCTGGATGATTCCGTGGTTTGGAAACCTGAGAGAGCAGGTGAAGAGAAATTTACCGACATAGCCCTGATAGAAGATGGCGATCCTCACAATGTGGACTTTAACAACCATCGAAAGAAAATCCGGCAAGGGCGTATTTTAGAAATGATGGATCGTTTGCATTTGGACATGTGGTTGCAAGACAAGTATTTGATAAAAGGAGTGGATATCCGCCTGAGATTGAATCGCAGCAGTACCTCTTTCCATTTGATGGCTTATGCCAACGAGTACAAAACCCTCATCCAAGAAGCCACACTTTGCATGCATCGCGTGGAAGTGTTACCTAAAGCGGGAAACGACATTAGTCACAGGTCGAGCAGAAAGACCATCAAGTATCCGATATGACGCGTAGAAGTGAAAACTTTCACCATTGCTGCTGGACTCCGATCCTAGATCGAAGATCATCTGTTCCAAGGACAGTTACCCAAACGTTTAATCGCTGGTATCATCAGCAATGCAGACATCAACGGAGCCCACGATCAAAATCCTTTCCAGTTTAAACACTAGAGAGAATCCAAAATCGAAGTCAGTCGCGATGACAGACCCTTTGAACCAAACTTTACCCAGAAAAATTATTTGAGATCGTACTTGTCTCTGTGCGAAGCTACCGGACAGCTAGGAACCAACACCAGCCACTGCATTTCGTACGAAGATTCTGCAGGAGGTAACACTTTGTGGGCCTTTGATTTCACTCTAGAAGAAGGCAGCGACGGGGGACATTTCCAACCTATAAAAACCGGTCAACGTCATCTTTTATGCCAAATTCGATAATACCATAGAAATCAACAGTCTGAGACAAGTCATTCTAGACTATTAGAAACTATGGAAGACTTTGAGCCCTCTTTGAACGGTAGAGAATCTTTGGACATGGAATGGAAGGACACCGTGGAGGCAGAACCACAAGACAAAGACGAAGAGGATGTGGTGGTCACGCCCAGATGGCCAGAACAAGAACAACATTTACTGTCCTGTTGTGCCAAACACCTGGCGGATAAAATTACGGAACTGACCAAGAAAGATTGCTATGGATGTCAAAACGATCATCCCAGTCAAATTCAACACGATAAATGTCAGATGAAGAGTCAAGAAGAAAAATCGGACGAGTATCTGGAGGACGCTTTGGGTCTCATCTCGGAAGAAGCAGTGAAGCAGTGTTGCATCAGTGGTACAAAGACTTGCGTGATCATTCCTCTCTCCCACTGACTACTCTAGAGATCTATCTCATCGAAGCTGTCTTATCCCAGAGTGCGGAGACAAGGCGAAGAAACGGTTACTTGTCAGAGATTTTCAAGCAAAAAGAACTGAATTGATGACTTATCATTACCTGTCAAAAAAAGAAAGAAAACAAAACAACAAGAAAAATGATACCTGGGAACTTTGTAACCTTTTGAACAACAGTTCGTACACTGCTTCTTGGAATCCTGTCGTGTGTGCTAAAGATGAACTACCTCATCGCAAACCTCAAGACCATCAAGCTTATGTCATCAACACGGACGACAGTCATCTCCCAGGAACCCACTGGGTAGCCGTCTACTTCCCTAAAGAGGATTGCGTGGAGTATTTTGATTCGTATGGATTACCACCTTTGGAATATGACATTATCGACTTTATGAGAAGAAATGCCCACACGACACGATTCAATAATGTGAAATTACAAGGCAGAGATTCCATGGTGTGTGGACAATATTGTGTGTATTTTCTTCATCAACGCAGTCTTGGATGTTCTTTAGAACATTTAGTGACTTATTTTGACCGTAACACTTCTAGAAACGATGAGAAAGTAGATCGATGGTTTTGTAGTGTACACAATGGCCTCATGACTTCCATCAGTGGAAATCTAACTTGACATCACAACGTTGTCAACCTTGTCAAAAATAGTTTGATATTATTGTTAATTGTTAGTTATTAGTTGTTTGTTGAATAAAAAATATTGTGTTTTGAAAAAAGTACCTGTCGTTTGTTTTAAAAAAAACCAACAAAACACTCTGAATAGATGCTCTTTGACTTCTCTCTATCCCTCACCATGACATCAGCTATCATAGCGTTCCGACCCAACCAAAAATCGTAGGGGTGTTTTCTTTCGCGTCCGCGTTTGAGCCATATAAAGCGAGGCAGGCTCCATTCTGACCATCTATTTGTTGACTCGTCAACCTACGAAGATGCCTTCAAGACTAGCCAAGCTGAAAGAAGCTTATGTAAATTTACGCCGTGTCAGGCAAAACCTGATACCGAAACCTGAAGAGATAGAGAATATGAAGATGTTGAAAGTGACCGAAGACCTGATAGAAGAGGTCTTCAGAGAGGAAATGAAGAAAGAGCAAAGAATGTGCGGAGAAGTATAGACTTCATAAGCAGCAGAGAGAACAGCAACAACAGCAGCAGCGGCAGCAAAACCCAGACAGAGGTTTTGTCGACTTTCGTGTAGACACGAAAGAGTTCTCCTTTTCTTTCCGAAGAAGCAGACCGTATCCTGTGGGAAAGCCTGCCGCCAGACGGGGACGCAATCTTAGACAATAAAAGATTGCCATAACTCTGCGTCAACACAACAGCCCTTTTCAGGTCTAACACAACACTCTAGAAAAGACATATTAATCCCATTGCCAAAATATTTGTGTGTTTATGTTAAAAAATAGAAGTGTGTCTATAAGCACTTCGTTTCTCTGTTTTATGTCCAAAAACAATAGAAGTGTGTCTATCCACACTTCGTTTCTCTGTCTTTTCCGATAGTGTGTGTCTATGTTTGTAAGTAAAAAAAGTCAACGTCTTTCTTTTGCGTCCGCGCGTTCCATTTGATGGTAATGGTGGTAATGTAAGTTTTGGTGTAAGGGAATGTTTTCCTTCTTGGACTGACCATTGACCACAACAAACAAACACGGGACAATAAACCGACTGTGTACGTACTACCATTGTAAGTAAAAGTACATTTGTATATACTAACCCTTACCCACTCTAAATTCCCAAACTTAACGATAAAAGTAACAATTTTCTAGGAAATATAACCTAACCTATACCTTTCAGCCCTGCTCACCCACCCACCCTCCTTGCCCCCCACCCATACAATCTAATATTCAACAATACAAACACTACGCCACAACAATACAAACGCTACGCTACAACCACTAACACAAAACACAAACATTAAGGATTTGTAATTCACGCCAAGCCTAACTTCATTTTCATAAATAGAGCTCAACAAACCACATAGCAGTAAAACACTCCTAACAATAACACAACTTCACACAGCACGCCAATTCAACCAATCGGATCACACTTAACAAACGAGATCCTTCTTATCACAGCATACAAACTTATAACGAGAGAGTACAGCGTCTCACCGAATCATAACATAACACAACACAACGCTATTTAAAATAAAATAATACAATATCCAACTATTTACATTACCCTAATTACTCCTATCGATACAGTTAACTTCCAAATACTAAAACTAAAACATTATTCCCATCAACAACTTATTACTACCATTATAATTCTTCATCACTTACTCACCAAATACTAAAACTAAAACATTATTCCCATCAACAACTTATTACTACCATTATAATTCTTCATCACTTACTCACATCACGAATACACACAACCACCAAGGTCATCAACGTATTAATTGTATCATAAATATTACTACTAATATTACTATTCCCAATATATAATAGTGTAAAACTCTGAACACAACTCCAATACTAAATTTAGTAAACTAATACATAAATTAACCTTTACGCACTACACATAATATTATAATCATTATTATTATTATTATTACTATCATCATTACTACCAAATACATTAGTGTATTCCTAGCATAGACTCAAAAGACACACCAACACTAAAACCAAATAGAACTTATCACAATCAATATATAATTACATAATACCCATAAATACCAACAAAATTTATTATTATTATCAGCTTTATTATTTCCAGTATAACTCTTCATAAATACTACTGCTATTATTACTATACCCAATATATAACAGAGTAAAACTCTGAACACAACTCCAATACTAAATTTAGTAAACTAATACTTAAATTAACCTTTACGCACTACACATAATATTATAATCATTATTATTATTATTATTACTATCATCATTACTACCAAATTCATTAGTGTATTCCTAGTCATTATTTCTGCCAAATTCATTAGTATATTCCTAGCATAGGCTCAAAGACGTACCAACACTAAAACCAAAAATAGAACTTATCACAATCAAGATATAATTACATAATACCCATAAATACAAACAAAATTCATTATTATTATCAACTTTATTATTAACAGTATAATTCTTCTTCACTTACTCACCTTACAAATACACACAACAATAGATAATAAAGCAAACTTAGAACACAACCACAACACCAAATTTAATAAACTAATACTAAAAGTTAACCTTAACGCATTACACATATAATTATTATCATTATTATTTTTATTATTGTTATTATTATTATCACCTTTACTAATAAACCACCAAGGTCATCAACATATTAATAGCATCATAAATATTATCACTATTATTACTATTACCAACATATAATAGAGTAAAACTTAAAACACAATTCCAATACTAAATTTAGTAAACTAATACTTAAATTAAATACTTAAACTAACCTTTACTCACTACACATAATATCATAATTATTATTATTATTATTATTATTATTATTATTATTATTATTATTATTATTATTATCATCATCATTACTACCATATTCACTAGTATATTCCTAGCATAGACTCAAAAACACACCAACACCAAAACTTAAAATAAAACTCACCACAATCAAAATATAATTACATAATACGCACAAATACAAACAAATTTTTTATTACTATCAACTTTAAAACTAACCTTAAAGCATTACACATATTATTATTATTATTATTATTATTATTATTATTATTACTATCACCGCTATTACTAATTCCACTAGTGTATTCTCAACATAGGCTCAAAAAGGCACACCAACACTAAAATTAAAATAAATCTTATCACAATCAAAACATAATTACATAATATCCACAAACATAAATAATACTTACTACTATTATCAACACTGTCTTGACTTGTGACAATTTCACCCTCTATACGTATTATTATTATTATTCACCTTTATAGATATTAACATTACTATTATATACACTTATCACAACCGACTAACATTACTATTATATATACTTTATCACAACCGACTACAGCAAAAATACGTAAATACACAATATATACAGGTAAGATAAACAAATTTATATACAGGTAAGATAAACAAATTGTAGCTCATACCATCACACCGATATGGAACGAAAACCATCAACAAGGTGATACTCCTTCAAAGGAAAAGACGGGATGCCATCAAATTAAACAAACTCCACAACAAGATGAGGAGATCATCAACCAACACAGGGACACCACGACAGCACACCACCATCACCACCACAACCCCAGAAAGAACCACAACTATACCAACAACCATCAAAATAGGGACGTTCCAATCCACGCCAAAGACGAGACAAATCACCAAAACAATACTGACGCCAAATGCTGACAGATACAAGAGGCAAAACACCAATCCGCTCAAAACACCAATTACCACCATTGAACAAGCGTTAACCCACATTGAAAAACCAGAACCACAGAAACCAATACACGTACAAGTGCGTGCGCTCAAGGAAACACCAAATGCAATACACTCAGACAGGACTCTGACCGGAACAACAACAATAACTCCATCTAAAGCACACTCCACAATAGACGAAACAACAACACCTGTTACCACCATTCAACAAGCGTTAACCCACATTGAAAAACCGGTACCACAGGAACCAATACACGTACAAGTGCCTACGCTCAAGGAAACACCACATGCAATACACTCGGGCAGGACTCTGACCGGAACAACAACAATAACTCCATTTAAAGCACAGGCCACAATAATATACTATATCACATCTAAAAACCCACACCCACAATAACCTCTGGAATAAAACCTAAAACTCACCACGAAAACGTAATATCCAAAGGAAATCACATAATCAACACCGACACAATCTAGCCCACCTAGCATGACATCTCCCCACCGCCCACCACCTACATCACTAACAAATAACTGCAAACCTAACAACCCACCTGCATGGATAGCACCTAATGTTTTTCTTATATTTTGACACGCTAACCAAACTAAGGCTCTCCAACCTACCTGGCCACTCATCCAACATCACTCATAAGTTACTGCAAAACCTAATAATCCCGCACTAACAAGCGACTACCACCGAACAACCCCACCTGCATGGATAGTAACTTACATCTTAAAGAGGGGAAGAAAAAAAAAAAAAAATTAAATTTTCTTTTCTTTTTACTACATTTTATGTCCAAAAAAAAAAATAAATAAAAAAATAAAATTTTTTTTTAACCTAACACGCATGCGCATACTTCATTCCCCCACCACTGCAAATTGACAAGCTAACCAAGTC
>JAECUM010095812.1:0-51658 GCA_016617855.1 Megalonaias nervosa | reverse complement strand
AGTGTCAAATGCTGCCGACAAGTCAGGGAGAGTGAGGACTGTAATCTTTCCGCTATCCAAAGCAGAAAGAAGATCATTGACTACTTTCAGAAGAGTAGTTTCAGTACTGTGGCAAGGGCGATATGCAGACTGTACATTGCTAAAAAGACTGTTTGAATTCAGATGAGATGCAAGTTGGGATAGGACAACTTTTTCTAAGATTTTTGACATGAATGGGAGATTAGAAACTGGGCGGTAGTTCTCTAAATCATTATGGTCGAGTGTTGGTTTCTTCAGCAGAGGCTTTACAATGGCAGTTTTGTAAAATGATGGGAATTCCCCAGATGAGAGAGAGGTATTAATAACATCAGTTAGTGAAGGCAATATTGGATTTAAGCACTCAAGCAGCAGTGACGTCGGAATCGGATCAATTTCACATGACTTTGGTGCACTCTTCATCACGATTGTACGTACTAAATCCATAGAGACAGGTTCAAATGTTGCTAACGATTGCCGCAGAAATTCTGTATCGCAACTGTATGGTGACGACGAGTCAGATATCAAGGGACCGTTTCATTTTTCGCTCGCGGTACAAGCATTGTATTGAATTTTACTTACAGTATGGAAAATTTGGTTTCATAGAGGAGTGGGGCGGGGTGGTCTGACGGATGAACTGTATCGAGTTCCATAAACAAACAGTCTGTAGAAATGTGTATACACAGTAGCTCAGCCCAATAGTGGACACATGCGCGGAGAAGCAGTCACTTTACCAAAATAATACAATAACGAGGCCGTAGGGGCCACACACACCCCCACCCCCTGCTGCTAGAGACGACTCCCGAATAGTCCTATGTCAAGTGCGACCAGTTGTATGCAACATATGCACATGTATGCAACATATGGTTATGCGCGAAAAGCATGGGCATTAATTGTGAAGGGTGAACTTTGCGCGTCTTTGTTTTATGATGTGTTGTTAATGGATTACTGTACATACATGCATCTAATCAGTTTAAAATGCATCTGCATCATTTATGCTATAGATCAACAGTTTTGCGTTCAAGGAAAACATTTCTTTCACAGCTTTAAAAGAACAAGAGGAAGTCATGTTTATCGAGACCACCGTTTTGCTGTACTTCGTCAAATTTTGCTTTCTTGATTTGCTCAGAATTGCAGTCTGTGAAACATTTATTCTATTAATAATTTCATATTAACACCTGTTTTTATCCGATGGTTTATATCATATTTTATTATTTCCTAAATTATTTCTGGCTCTGTTTGAGAATAATTCTATTGAACATCTTAAGAAATTCACGAAGTTAATAATTGTTCCTCTGATTACGAGCATTTTATTTTTAAAAAAAACAAACAACTCTGACACGGATCTGCATTATCGACCTTGATGTTGTTCAAGATTATTTGATAATATAAAGTAGAAAAGAGGACCTTTCATTGTATCTTACTAGCTCTTCTAGGTATACAGGTTTATCTGGCACTGAGCCAATTTTCATGGGCGCTGCCATTCTGTCACGTGGTATATCAGCCATTAGAATCCTGCGAATTTGTCTGTCGCACTATCAGCTGCTGTGTATTTCCATTTAGTGTTTCTCGATTGTAAATGTATTGATGTTTTCATGATGGATATAAAAGCAAAGTATAAAACAGGTAGTGGAACTGCTTGTGCAGTCAACGGATGTACAAACAATTCAAGAAAAATAAATATATGGAAAGAATCCTAATGTGAAACACAAACAAATCCACAGTGAATGCATGTTTAGTGCCTTACAAATTTCACATGATTTCACTTTTTGATGACACTTTAATTGTGTGTGTTGCACTTTTTGATGTAAGGTCAGATCTTGTAAGAGATTCAGAAGATGCTTAAATAATACAATTCATGTATGTTTTGATTTATGAAGTGTCAATGTTCACTTAAGGGTTGTTAACATAATTACCTACGTTAATTGTTTATTGCTTTAATGTCATGGTCAGCTGTAATAATAGATGCTTCCTGATAAGGTCACTAGCAGACGATATTCTGCTCATTTTACCTGGACGACGGGGCAACCTGGCAGTTTCTCCTATAATGCGATCACCAAAATTTACCATTTTTAACAAGGTACACCGAAGCAAAGTCAGCTTTTAAATCACAAATGTAGATTCTAACAGAAAGCTTGATCTGCGTTCTGTTTATGTATGTAATTTTCGTAAAAGTATCTAGAGAGTCAATGAATTTATTTC
This sequence comes from Megalonaias nervosa, assembly GCA_016617855.1. Classification (NCBI taxonomy): domain Eukaryota; kingdom Metazoa; phylum Mollusca; class Bivalvia; order Unionida; family Unionidae; genus Megalonaias; species Megalonaias nervosa. The sequence continues at coordinate 49,441 of JAECUM010095812.1, read as the reverse complement.
AACTTCCAATGACCGCTCCGGTGGCCTAGTGGTTAGAGCGTCCGCCTCGGATGCGGGAGGTCGCGGGTTCGAACCCCGGCCGAGTCATACCAAAGACTTTACAAAATGGTACTAACAGCTGCCTCGCTTGGTGCTCAGCATTAAGAGGTTAGTGTTAGGACTGGTCGGCCTGGTGTCAGGATAATGTGACTGGGTGGCACATCATGCCACATGTCTGCGGCATGATGCCCCAGTGCTAGACATCACTGTAAACTGTCACACTGCAGACATCGTAGCGATATGACTGAAAAATTGTTAAAGCTACGTTAAAAATCTAAATCACACCACATCATATCAACTTCCAAACGCCATATAAAGTCAACGGTCAATCTGTCAGCTGACCACAAATATGGCGCTTGTGAATTACCCTTGCAGTGCCAATTCTTAATCACAAAGGTGTCGACATTTTTATTGTGGTGGGCTGATTAGTCTCGGCACTCACAGGGTCGAATGAAAACATTTGGGGTCATCTTCAGGAGTGTATATTGTTAATTAAAGTATACACTACACAGCTGAACAATTTATATAAGAGTTCTGCATATTTGAAGAAAAAAAAATTATATAGATATTTTTGCATAAATAACTGACATAGTAATGTGCAACATGTATATTCCATTTAACATCCAACTCGTTTAAACATCATATGTTGAACACATCATCAGAATGAATCAGATATGGAATATTTGTGTATCTCAGCACATATTTAATATGAAGTGTCGTGCAAAAGCACAGCATACGTTACTCATCCCAAAGAAAGGTTCATGAATTTTTCGAATGCTTTACATAGCATCAGATGGTCCTGTTCAAGTTCATCAACTAAACGTGCCATCATCTTCTTTTAATAAAATTCAAGAAGGCGCAATATCTGATTTTTCACAAAGTGATCGCCATATTGAACATCTACAAACTTGTGGCATTTGGTCGTCTTCATTATGCCAGAAAAAAGTTTATACTTGCTCAACCCTGTGCAAAATAATAATAATAATAATAATGAGGACTTTGCATAGCGCCTAATCTTTAGAAGCTCTAAGCGCTTTACAACATTTGACAACACTTAAAAAAATATTTAAAAAACCCATATATAATGATATGATTACAAAAATAAAAACAACCACCACGAAAGTAGAAACAGAAAATATGCTGTAAATATTTAAGGCAAGGATACATTATTAGGTCTTTAAGTCTGTTCTTGCAGTTGGAATAGGTGAGTTTTAAGAGCGCTCTTGAATGAGATCACTGTGTCTTTGTGTCTAAGTGCAGTGGGCAATTCGTTCCACGTTGCTGGGCCCTGGTATGCAAAAGAGCGTTGTCCATATCATTTCGTTTTCATAGTGGGAATAATGAGAATACGAGTGTCAGAAGAGGAGCGTAAGCATCTTGCAGGTGTGTACACATGGGTGAGGTCAGATAGGTATGTTGGACTGGAGCCCGTCAGTAAAACGTAGCACAGAGAACAAATTTTGTATTTAATTCTGGATCGTATGGATAGCCAGTGTAGGGTACAGAGCAGGGGAGAGGCGTGCTCTGATCGTGGCACTGTAAGGATGATCCGAGAAGCTGTATTTTGAACTTTTTGAAGTTTCTGAAATAGATATTGAGACGAACCAGACATAATTGAGTAGTCCAGTCTTGAAAGTACTAAGGAACACACAAGTGTTTTAGTGGCATCAACTGAAAGATACTTGCGAATGGAGCTGATTCGTCTCAGCTCAAGATATGCAGCCTTGCATATGTTCATGACATGTTGATGCAATGAGAGAGTACTGTCAAGAGTGACACCGAGGTTTCGTACTGACCGTGTGAATTTAATGTTGGTGTTGCTGATATTTATTGTCTGAGGTAAAGGATGTGAATGAGAAAGTCTTTGTGTTGTTTCAGTTTTATCATCATTCATCTGCAGCTTGTTACATGTCATCCATGATTTCACATCGAAATGCACCTCTCTACGCCTTGGATGGTAGCTTCAACTTCAGCTGGATGGCTAGATTTGTATATTTGGGTGTCATCAGCATACAATTGGTGAGACACTGGATGATGATCTATGACACTTGAGAGTGGCTGAGTGTATAGAATGAAGAGAACAGGTCCAAGAACAGACCCCTGTGGAACACCACAGCATAGATCAACTGGACTGGAGTGTTTTCCATTTGCGGACACAATTTGTGTCCTGTTGACCAAGTAGGACTTGAACCATAGTAAGGCCTTATCATGAATGCCAAATACATGCTGGAGACGGTGAAGTAATATATCATGGTCTATAGTGTCAAATGCTGCCGACAAGTCAAGGAGAGTGAGGACTGTAATCTTTCCGCTATCCAAAGCAGAAAGAAGATCATTGACTACTTTCAGAAGAGTAGTTTCAGTACTGTGGCAAGGGCGATATGCAGACTGTACATTGCTAAAAAGACTGTTTGAATTCAGATGAGATGCAAGTTGGGATAGGACAACTTTTTCTAAGATTTTTGACATGAATGGGAGATTAGAAACTGGGCGGTAGTTCTTTAAATCATTATGGTCGAGTGTTGGTTTCTTCAGCAGAGGCTTTACAATGGCAGTTTTGTAAAATGATGGGAATTCCCCAGATGAGAGAGAGGTATTAATAACATCAGTTAGTGAAGGCAATATTGGATTTAAGCACTCAAGCAGCAGTGACGTCGGAATCGGATCAAGTTCACATGACTTTGGTGCACTCTTCATCACGATTGTACGTACTAAATCCATAGAGACAGGTTCAAATGTTGCTAACGATTGCCGCAGAAATTCTGTATCGCAACTGTATGGTGACGACGAGTCAGATATCAAGGGACCGTTTCATTTTTCGCTCGCGGTACAAGCATTGTATTGGATTTTACTTACAGTATGGAAAATTTGGTTTCATAGAGGAGTGGGGCGGGGTGGTCTGACGGATGAACTGTATCGAGTTCCATAAACAAACAGTCTGTAGAAATGTGTATACACAGTAGCTCAGCCCAATAGTGGACACATGCGCGGAGAAGCAGTCACTTTACCAAAATAATACAATAACGAGGCCGTAGGGTCCACACACACCCCCACCCCCTGCTGCTAGAGACGACTCCCGAATAGTCCTATGTCAAGTGCGACCAGTTATATGCAACATATGCACATGTATGCAACATATGGTTATGCGCGAAAAGCATGGGCATTAATTGTGAAGGGTGAACTTTGCGCGTCTTTGTTTTATGATGTGTTGTTAATGGATTACTGTACATACATGCATCTAATCAGTTTAAAATGCATCTGCATCATTTATGCTATAGATCAACAGTTTTGCGTTCAAGGAAAACATTTCTTTCACAGCTTTAAAAGAACAAGAGAAAGTCATCTTTATCGAGACCACCGTTTTGCTGTACTTCGTCAAATTTTGCTTTCTTGATTTGCTCAGAATTGCAGTCTGTGAAACATTTATTCTATTAATAATTTCATATTAACACCTGTTTTTATCCGATGGTTTATATCATATTTTATTATTTCCTAAATTATTTCTGGCTCTGTTTGAGAATAATTCTATTGAACATCTTAAGAAATTCACGAAGTTAATAATTGTTCCTCTGATTACGAGCATTTTATTTTTAAAAAAAACAAACAAACAACTCTGACACGGATCTGCATTATCGACCTTGATGTTGTTCAAGATTATTTGATAATATAAAGTAGAAAAGAGGACCTTTCATTGTATCTTACTAGCTCTTCTAGGTATACAGGTTTATCTGGCACTGAGCCAATTTTCATGGGCGCTGCCATTCTGTCACGTGGTATATCAGCCATTAGAATCCTGCGAATTTGTCTGTCGCACTATCAGCTGCTGTGTATTTCCATTTAGTGTTTCTCGATTGTAAATGTATTGATGTTTTCATGATGGATATAAAAGCAAAGTATAAAACAGGTAGTGGAACTGCTTGTGCAGTCAACGGATGTACAAACAACTCAAGAAAAATAAATATATGGAAAGAATCCTAATGTGAAACACAAACAAATCCACAGTGAATGCATGTTTAGTGCCTTACAAATTTCACATGATTTCACTTTTTGATGACACTTTAATTGTGTGTGTTGCACTTTTTGATGTAGGATCAGATCTTGTAAGAGATTCTGAAGATGCTTAAATAATACAATTCATGTATGTTTTGATTTATGAAGTGTCAATGTTCACTTAAGGGTTGTTAACATAATTACCTACGTTAATTGTTTATTGCTTTAATGTCATGGTCAGCTGTAATAATAGATGCTTCCTGATAAGGTCACTAGCAGACGATATTCTGCTCATTTTACCTGGACGACGGGGCAACCTGGCAGTTTCTCCTATAATGCGATCACCAAAATTTACCATTTTTAACAAGGTACACCGAAGCAAAGTCAGCTTTTAAATCACAAATGTAGATTCTAACAGAAAGCTTGATCTGCGTTCTGTTTATGTATGTAATTTTCGTAAAAGTATCTAGAGATTCAATGAATTTATTTCAACTTCCAATGACCGCTCCGGTGGCCTAGTGGTTAGAGCGTCCGCCTCGGATGCGGGAGGTCGCGAGTTCGAACCCCGGCCGAGTCATACCAAAGACTTTACAAAATGGTACTAACAGCTGCCTCGCTTGGTGCTCAGCATTAAGAGGTTAGTGTTAGGACTGGTCGGCCTGGTGTCAGGATAATGTGACTGGGTGGCACATCATGCCACATGTCTGCGGCATGATGCCCCAGTGCTAGACATCACTGTAAACTGTCACACTGCAGACATCGTAGCGATATGACTGAAAAATTGTTAAAGCTACGTTAAAAATCTAAATCACACCACATCATATCAACTTCCAAACGCCATATAAAGTCAACGGTCAATCTGTCAGCTGACCACAAATATGGCGCTTGTGAATTACCCTTGCAGTGCCAATTCTTAATCACAAAGGTGTCGACATTTTTATTGTGGTGGGCTGATTAGTCTCGGCACTCACAGGGTCGAATGAAAACATTTGGGGTCATCTTCAGGAGTGTATATTGTTAATTAAAGTATACACTACACAGCTGAACAATTTATATAAGAGTTCTGCATATTTGAAGAAAAAAAAATTATATAGATATTTTTGCATAAATAACTGACATAATAATGTATATTCCATTTAACATCCAACTCGTTTAAACATCATATGTTGAACACATCATCAGAATGAATCAGATATGGAATATTTGTGTATCTCAGCACATATTTAATATGAAGTGTCGTGCAAAAGCACAGCATACGTTACTCATCCCAAAGAAAGGTTCATGAATTTTTCGAATGCTTTACATAGCATCAGATGGTCCTGTTCAAGTTCATCAACTAAACGTGCCATCATCTTCTTTTAATAAAATTCAAGAAGGCGCAATATCTGATTTTTCACAAAGTGATCGCCATATTGAACATCTACAAACTTGTGGCTTGTGGTCGTCTTCATTATGCCAGAAAAAAGTTTATACTTGCTCAACCCTGTGCAAAATAATAATAATAATAATAATAATAATAATAATAATAATAATAATAATGATAAAGAAGACTTTGCATAGCGCCTAATCTTTAGAAGCTCTAAGCGCTTTACAACATTTGACAACACTTAAAAAAATATTTAAAAAAACCCATATATAATGATATGATTACAAAAATAAAAACAACCACCACGAAAGTAGAAACAGAAAATATGCTGTAAATATTTAAGGCAAGGATACATTATTAGGTCTTTAAGTCTGTTCTTGCAGTTGGAATAGGTGAGTTTTAAGAGCGCTCTTGAATGAGATCACTGTGTCTTTGTGTCTAAGTGCAGTGGGCAATTCGTTCCACGTTGCTGGGCCCTGGTATGCAAAAGAGCGTTGTCCATATCATTTCGTTTTCATAGTGGGAATAATGAGAATACGAGTGTCAGAAGAGGAGCGTAAGCATCTTGCAGGTGTGTACACATGGGTGAGGTCAGATAGGTATGTTGGACTGGAGCCCGTCAGTAAAACGTAGCACAGAGAACAAATTTTGTGTTTAATTCTGGATCGTATGGATAGCCAGTGTAGGGTACAGAGCAGGGGAGAGGCGTGCTCTGATCGTGGCACTGTAAGGATGATCCGAGAAGCTGTATTTTGAACTTTTTGAAGTTTCTGAAATAGATATTGAGACGAACCAGACATAAATGAGTTACAATAGTCCAGTCTTGAAAGTACTAAGGAACACACAAGTGTTTTAGTGGCATCAACTGAAAGATACTTGCGAATGGAGCTGATTCGTCTCAGCTCAAGATATGCAGCCTTGCATATGTTCATGACATGTTGATGCAATGAGAGAGTACTGTCAAGAGTGACACCGAGGTTTCGTACTGACTGTGTGAATTTAATGTTGGTGTTGCTGATATTTATTGTCTGAGGTAAAGGATGTGAATGAGAAAGTCTTTGTGTTGTAATGATGGCTTCAGTTTTATCATCATTCATCTGCAGCTTGTTACATGTCATCCATGATTTCACATCGGAAATGCACCTCTCTACGCCTTGGATGGTAGCTTCAACTTCAGCTGGATGGCTAGATTTGTATATTTGGGTGTCATCAGCATACAATTGGTGAGACACTGGATGATGATCTATGACACTTGAGAGTGGCTGAGTGTATAGAATGAAGAGAACAGGTCCAAGAACAGACCCCTGTGGAACACCACAGCATAGATCAACTGGGCTGGAGTGTTTTCCATTTGCGGACACAATTTGTGTCCTGTTGACCAAGTAGGACTTGAACCATAGTAAGGCCTTATCATGAATGCCAAATACATGCTGGAGACGGTGAAGTAATATATCATGGTCTATAGTGTCAAATGCTGCCGACAAGTCAAGGAGAGTGAGGACTGTAATCTTTCCGCTATCCAAAGCAGAAAGAAGATCATTGACTACTTTCAGAAGAGTAGTTTCAGTACTGTGGCAAGGGCGATATGCAGACTGTACATTGCTAAAAAGACTGTTTGAATTCAGATGAGATGCAAGTTGGGATAGGACAACTTTTTCTAAGATTTTTGACATGAATGGGAGATTAGAAACTGGGCGGTAGTTCTTTAAATCATTATGGTCGAGTGTTGGTTTCTTCAGCAGAGGCTTTACAATGGCAGTTTTGTAAAATGATGGGAATTCCCCAGATGAGAGAGAGGTATTAATAACATCAGTTAGTGAAGGCAATATTGGATTTAAGCACTCAAGCAGCAGTGACGTCGGAATCGGATCAAGTTCACATGACTTTGGTGCACTCTTCATCACGATTGTACGTACTAAATCCATAGAGACAGGTTCAAATGTTGCTAACGATTGCCGCAGAAATTCTGTATCGCAACTGTATGGTGACGACGAGTCAGATATCAAGGGACCGTTTCATTTTTCGCTCGCGGTACAAGCATTGTATTGGATTTTACTTACAGTATGGAAAATTTGGTTTCATAGAGGAGTGGGGCGGGGTGGTCTGACGGATGAACTGTATCGAGTTCCATAAACAAACAGTCTGTAGAAATGTGTATACACAGTAGCTCAGCCCAATAGTGGACACATGCGCGGAGAAGCAGTCACTTTACCAAAATAATACAATAACGAGGCCGTAGGGTCCACACACACCCCCACCCCCTGCTGCTAGAGACGACTCCCGAATAGTCCTATGTCAAGTGCGACCAGTTGTATGCAACATATGCACATGTATGCAACATATGGTTATGCGCGAAAAGCATGGGCATTAATTGTGAAGGGTGAACTTTGCGCGTCTTTGTTTTATGATGTGTTGTTAATGGATTACTGTACATACATGCATCTAATCAGTTTAAAATGCATCTGCATCATTTATGCTATAGATCAACAGTTTTGCGTTCAAGGAAAACATTTCTTTCACAGCTTTAAAAGAACAAGAGAAAGTCATCTTTATCGAGACCACCGTTTTGCTGTACTTCGTCAAATTTTGCTTTCTTGATTTGCTCAGAATTGCAGTCTGTGAAACATTTATTCTATTAATAATTTCATATTAACACCTGTTTTTATCTGATGGTTTATATCATATTTTATTATTTCCTAAATTATTTCTGGCTCTGTTTGAGAATAATTCTATTGAACATCTTAAGAAATTCACGAAGTTAATAATTGTTCCTCTGATTACGAGCATTTTATTTTTAAAAAAAACAAACAAACAACTCTGACACGGATCTGCATTATCGACCTTGATGTTGTTCAAGATTATTTGATAATATAAAGTAGAAAAGAGGACCTTTCATTGTATCTTACTAGCTCTTCTAGGTATACAGGTTTATCTGGCACTGAGCCAATTTTCATGGGCGCTGCCATTCTGTCACGTGGTATATCAGCCATTAGAATCCTGCGAATTTGTCTGTCGCACTATCAGCTGCTGTGTATTTCCATTTAGTGTTTCTCGATTGTAAATGTATTGATGTTTTCATGATGGATATAAAAGCAAAGTATAAAACAGGTAGTGGAACTGCTTGTGCAGTCAACGGATGTACAAACAACTCAAGAAAAATAAATATATGGAAAGAATCCTAATGTGAAACACAAACAAATCCACGGTGAATGCATGTTTAGTGCCTTACAAATTTCACATGATTTCCCTTTTTGATGACACTTTAATTGTGTGTGTTGCACTTTTTGATGTAGGATCAGATCTTGTAAGAGATTCAGAAGATGCTTAAATAATACAATTCATGTATGTTTTGATTTATGAAGTGTCAATGTTCACTTAAGGGTTGTTAACATAATTACCTACGTTAATTGTTTATTGCTTTAATGTCATGGTCAGCTGTAATAATAGATGCTTCCTGATAAGGTCACTAGCAGACGATATTCTGCCCATTTTACCTGGACGACGGGGCAACCTGGCAGTTTCTCCTATAATGCGATCACCAAAATTTACCATTTTTAACAAGGTACACCGAAGTAAAGTCAGCTTTTAAATCACAAATGTAGATTCTAACAGAAAGCTTGATCTGCGTTCTGTTTATGTATGTAATTTTCGTAAAAGTATCTAGAGATTCAATGAATTTATTTCAACTTCCAATGACCGCTCCGGTGGCCTAGTGGTTAGAGCGTCCCCTCGGATGCGGGAGGTCGCGAGTTCGAACCCCGGCCGAGTCATACCAAAGACTTTACAAAATGGTACTAACAGCTGCCTCGCTTGGTGCTCAGCATTAAGAGGTTAGTGTTAGGACTGGTCGGCCTGGTGTCAGGATAATGTGACTGGGTGGCACATCATGCCACATGTCTGCTCCATGATGCCCCAGTGCTAGACATCACTGTAAACTGTCACACTGCAGACATCGTAGCGATATGACTGAAAAATTGTTAAAGCTACGTTAAAAATCTAAATCACACCACATCATATCAACTTCCAAACGCCATATAAAGTCAACGGTCAATCTGTCAGCTGACCACAAATATGGCGCTTGTGAATTACCCTTGCAGTGCCAATTCTTAATCACAAAGGTGTCGACATTTTTATTGTGGTGGGCTGATTAGTCTCGGCACTCACAGGGTCGAATGAAAACATTTGGGGTCATCTTCAGGAGTGTATATTGTTAATTAAAGTATACACTACACAGCTGAACAATTTATATAAGAGTTCTGCATATTTGAAGAAAAAAAAATTATATAGATATTTTTGCATAAATAACTGACATAATAATGTATATTCCATTTAACATCCAACTCGTTTAAACATCATATGTTGAACACATCATCAGAATGAATCAGATATGGAATATTTGTGTATCTCAGCACATATTTAATATGAAGTGTCGTGCAAAAGCACAGCATACGTTACTCATCCCAAAGAAAGGTTCATGAATTTTTCGAATGCTTTACATAGCATCAGATGGTCCTGTTCAAGTTCATCAACTAAACGTGCCATCATCTTCTTTTAATAAAATTCAAGAAGGCGCAATATCTGATTTTTCGCAAAGTGATCGCCATATTGAACATCTACAAACTTGTGGCTTGTGGTCGTCTTCATTATGCCAGAAAAAAGTTTATACTTGCTCAACCCTGTGCAAAATAATAATAATAATAATAATGAGGACTTTGCATAGCGCCTAATCTTTAGAAGCTCTAAGCGCTTTACAACATTTGACAACACTTAAAAAAATATTTAAAAAACCCATATATAATGATATGATTACAAAAATCAAAACAACCACCACGAAAGTAGAAACAGAAAATATGCTGTAAATATTTAAGGCAAGGATACATTATTAGGTCTTTAAGTCTGTTCTTGCAGTTGGAATAGGTGAGTTTTAAGAGCGCTCTTGAATGAGATCACTGTGTCTTTGTGTCTAAGTGCAGTGGGCAATTCGTTCCACGTTGCTGGGCCCTGGTATGCAAAAGAGCGTTGTCCATATCATTTCGTTTTCATAGTGGGAATAATGAGAATACGAGTGTCAGAAGAGGAGCGTAAGCATCTTGCAGGTGTGTACACATGGGTGAGGTCAGATAGGTATGTTGGACTGGAGCCCGTCAGTAAAACGTAGCACAGAGAACAAATTTTGTATTTAATTCTGGATCGTATGGATAGCCAGTGTAGGGTACAGAGCAGGGGAGAGGCGTGCTCTGATCGTGGCACTCTAAGGATGATCCGAGAAGCTGTATTTTGAACTTTTTGAAGTTTCTTGAAAGTACTAAGGAACACACAAGTGTTTTAGTGGCATCAACTGAAAGATACTTGCGAATGGAGCTGATTCGTCTCAGCTCAAGATATGCAGCCTTGCATATGTTCATGACATGTTGATGCAATGAGAGAGTACTGTCAAGAGTGACACCGAGGTTTCGTACTGACTGTGTGAATTTAATGTTGGTGTTGCTGATATTTATTGTCTGAGGTAAAGGATGTGAATGAGAAAGTCTTTGTGTTGTTTCAGTTTTATCATCATTCATCTGCAGCTTGTTACATGTCATCCATGATTTCACATCGGAAATGCACCTCTCTACGCCTTGGATGGTAGCTTCAACTTCAGCTGGATGGCTAGATTTGTATATTTGGGTGTCATCAGCATACAATTGGTGAGACACTGGATGATGATCTATGACACTTGAGAGTGGCTGAGTGTATAGAATGAAGAGAACAGGTCCAAGAACAGACCCCTGTGGAACACCACAGCATAGATCAACTGGACTGGAGTGTTTTCCATTTGCGGACACAATTTGTGTCCTGTTGACCAAGTAGGACTTGAACCATAGTAAGGCCTTATCATGAATGCCAAATACATGCTGGAGACGGTGAAGTAATATATCATGGTCTATAGTGTCAAATGCTGCCGACAAGTCAAGGAGAGTGAGGACTGTAATCTTTCCGCTATCCAAAGCAGAAAGAAAATCATTGACTACTTTCAGAAGAGTAGTTTCAGTACTGTGGCAAGGGCGATATGCAGACTGTACATTGCTAAAAAGACTGTTTGAATTCAGATGAGATGCAAGTTGGGATAGGACAACTTTTTCTAAGATTTTTGACATGAATGGGAGATTAGAAACTGGGCGGTAGTTCTTTAAATCATTATGGTCGAGTGTTGGTTTCTTCAGCAGAGGCTTTACAATGGCAGTTTTGTAAAATGATGGGAATTCCCCAGATGAGAGAGAGGTATTAATAACATCAGTTAGTGAAGGCAATATTGGATTTAAGCACTCAAGCAGCAGTGACGTCGGAATCGGATCAATTTCACATGACTTTGGTGCACTCTTCATCACGATTGTACGTACTAAATCCATAGAGACAGGTTCAAATGTTGCTAACGATTGCCGCAGAAATTCTGTATCGCAACTGTATGGTGACGACGAGTCAGATATCAAGGGACCGTTTCATTTTTCGCTCGCGGTACAAGCATTGTATTGGATTTTACTTACAGTATGGAAAATTTGGTTTCATAGAGGAGTGGGGCGGGGTGGTCTGACGGATGAACTGTATCGAGTTCCATAAACAAACAGTCTGTAGAAATGTGTATACACAGTAGCTCAGCCCAATAGTGGACACATGCGCGGAGAAGCAGTCACTTTACCAAAATAATACAATAACGAGGCCGTAGGGTCCACACACACCCCCACCCCCTGCTGCTAGAGACGACTCCCGAATAGTCCTATGTCAAGTGCGACCAGTTGTATGCAACATATGCACATGTATGCAACATATGGTTATGCGCGAAAAGCATGGGCATTAATTGTGAAGGGTGAACTTTGCGCGTCTTTGTTTTATGATGTGTTGTTAATGGATTACTGTACATACATGCATCTAATCAGTTTAAAATGCATCTGCATCATTTATGCTATAGATCAACAGTTTTGCGTTCAAGGAAAACATTTCTTTCACAGCTTTAAAAGAACAAGAGAAAGTCATCTTTATCGAGACCACCGTTTTGCTGTACTTCGTCAAATTTTGCTTTCTTGATTTGCTCAGAATTGCAGTCTGTGAAACATTTATTCTATTAATAATTTCATATTAACACCTGTTTTTATCTGATGGTTTATATCATATTTTATTATTTCCTAAATTATTTCTGGCTCTGTTTGAGAATAATTCTATTGAACATCTTAAGAAATTCACGAAGTTAATAATTGTTCCTCTGATTACGAGCATTTTATTTTTAAAAAAAACAAACAAACAACTCTGACACGGATCTGCATTATCGACCTTGATGTTGTTCAAGATTATTTGATAATATAAAGTAGAAAAGAGGACCTTTCATTGTATCTTACTAGCTCTTCTAGGTATACAGGTTTATCTGGCACTGAGCCAATTTTCATGGGCGCTGCCATTCTGTCACGTGGTATATCAGCCATTAGAATCCTGCGAATTTGTCTGTCGCACTATCAGCTGCTGTGTATTTCCATTTAGTGTTTCTCGATTGTAAATGTATTGATGTTTTCATGATGGATATAAAAGCAAAGTATAAAACAGGTAGTGGAACTGCTTGTGCAGTCAACGGATGTACAAACAACTCAAGAAAAATAAATATATGGAAAGAATCCTAATGTGAAACACAAACAAATCCACGGTGAATGCATGTTTAGTGCCTTACAAATTTCACATGATTTCCCTTTTTGATGACACTTTAATTGTGTGTGTTGCACTTTTTGATGTAGGATCAGATCTTGTAAGAGATTCAGAAGATGCTTAAATAATACAATTCATGTATGTTTTGATTTATGAAGTGTCAATGTTCACTTAAGGGTTGTTAACATAATTACCTACGTTAATTGTTTATTGCTTTAATGTCATGGTCAGCTGTAATAATAGATGCTTCCTGATAAGGTCACTAGCAGACGATATTCTGCCCATTTTACCTGGACGACGGGGCAACCTGGCAGTTTCTCCTATAATGCGATCACCAAAATTTACCATTTTTAACAAGGTACACCGAAGTAAAGTCAGCTTTTAAATCACAAATGTAGATTCTAACAGAAAGCTTGATCTGCGTTCTGTTTATGTATGTAATTTTCGTAAAAGTATCTAGAGATTCAATGAATTTATTTCAACTTCCAATGACCGCTCCGGTGGCCTAGTGGTTAGAGCGTCCGCCTCGGATGCGGGAGGTCGCGAGTTCGAACCCCGGCCGAGTCATACCAAAGACTTTACAAAATGGTACTAACAGCTGCCTCGCTTGGTGCTCAGCATTAAGAGGTTAGTGTTAGGACTGGTCGGCCTGGTGTCAGGATAATGTGACTGGGTGGCACATCATGCCACATGTCTGCTCCATGATGCCCCAGTGCTAGACATCACTGTAAACTGTCACACTGCAGACATCGTAGCGATATGACTGAAAAATTGTTAAAGCTACGTTAAAAATCTAAATCACACCACATCATATCAACTTCCAAACGCCATATAAAGTCAACGGTCAATCTGTCAGCTGACCACAAATATGGCGCTTGTGAATTACCCTTGCAGTGCCAATTCTTAATCACAAAGGTGTCGACATTTTTATTGTGGTGGGCTGATTAGTCTCGGCACTCACAGGGTCGAATGAAAACATTTGGGGTCATCTTCAGGAGTGTATATTGTTAATTAAAGTATACACTACACAGCTGAACAATTTATATAAGAGTTCTGCATATTTGAAGAAAAAAAATTATATAGATATTTTTGCATAAATAACTGACATAATAATGTGTAACATGTATATTCCATTTAACATCCAACTCGTTTAAACATCATATGTTGAACACATCATCAGAATGAATCAGATATGGAATATTTGTGTATCTCAGCACATATTTAATATGAAGTGTCGTGCAAAAGCACAGCATACGTTACTCATCCCAAAGAAAGGTTCATGAATTTTTCGAATGCTTTACATAGCATCAGATGGTCCTGTTCAAGTTCATCAACTAAACGTGCCATCATCTTCTTTTAATAAAATTCAAGAAGGCGCAATATCTGATTTTTCGCAAAGTGATCGCCATATTGAACATCTACAAACTTGTGGCTTGTGGTCGTCTTCATTATGCCAGAAAAAAGTTTATACTTGCTCAACCCTGTGCAAAATAATAATAATAATAATAATAATAATAATAATAATAATAATAATAATAATGAGGACTTTGCATAGCGCCTAATCTTTAGAAGCTCTAAGCGCTTTACAACATTTGACAACACTTAAAAAAATATTTAAAAAACCCCATATATAATGATATGATTACAAAAATCAAAACAACCACCACGAAAGTAGAAACAGAAAATATGCTGTAAATATTTAAGGCAAGGATACATTATTAGGTCTTTAAGTCTGTTCTTGCAGTTGGAATAGGTGAGTTTTAAGAGCGCTCTTGAATGAGATCACTGTTTTCTTTGTGTCTAAGTGCAGTGGGCAATTCGTTCCACGTTGCTGGGCCCTGGTATGCAAAAGAGCGTTGTCCATATCATTTCGTTTTCATAGTGGGAATAATGAGAATACGAGTGTCAGAAGAGGAGCGTAAGCATCTTGCAGGTGTGTACACATGGGTGAGGTCAGATAGGTATGTTGGACTGGAGCCCGTCAGTAAAACGTAGCACAGAGAACAAATTTTGTGTTTAATTCTGGATCGTATGGATAGCCAGTGTAGGGTACAGAGCAGGGGAGAGGCGTGCTCTGATCGTGGCACTCTAAGGATGATCCGAGAAGCTGTATTTTGAACTTTTTGAAGTTTCTTGAAAGTACTAAGGAACACACAAGTGTTTTAGTGGCATCAACTGAAAGATACTTGCGAATGGAGCTGATTCGTCTCAGCTCAAGATATGCAGCCTTGCATATGTTCATGACATGTTGATGCAATGAGAGAGTACTGTCAAGAGTGACACCGAGGTTTCGTACTGACTGTGTGAATTTAATGTTGGTGTTGCTGATATTTATTGTCTGAGGTAAAGGATGTGAATGAGAAAGTCTTTGTGTTGTTTCAGTTTTATCATCATTCATCTGCAGCTTGTTACATGTCATCCATGATTTCACATCGGAAATGCACCTCTCTACGCCTTGGATGGTAGCTTCAACTTCAGCTGGATGGCTAGATTTGTATATTTGGGTGTCATCAGCATACAATTGGTGAGACACTGGATGATGATCTATGACACTTGAGAGTGGCTGAGTGTATAGAATGAAGAGAACAGGTCCAAGAACAGACCCCTGTGGAACACCACAGCATAGATCAACTGGACTGGAGTGTTTTCCATTTGCGGACACAATTTGTGTCCTGTTGACCAAATAGGAGTTGAACCATAGTAAGGCCTTATCATGAATGCCAAATACATGCTGGAGACGGTGAAGTAATATATCATGGTCTATAGTGTCAAATGCTGCCGACAAGTCAAGGAGAGTGAGGACTGTAATCTTTCCGCTATCCAAAGCAGAAAGAAGATCATTGACTACTTTCAGAAGAGTAGTTTCAGTACTGTGGCAAGGGCGATATGCAGACTGTACATTGCTAAAAAGACTGTTTGAATTCAGATGAGATGCAAGTTGGGATAGGACAACTTTTTCTAAGATTTTTGACATGAATGGGAGATTAGAAACTGGGCGGTAGTTCTTTAAATCATTATGGTCGAGTGTTGGTTTCTTCAGCAGAGGCTTTACAATGGCAGTTTTGTAAAATGATGGGAATTCCCCAGATGAGAGAGAGGTATTAATAACATCAGTTAGTGAAGGCAATATTGGATTTAAGCACTCAAGCAGCAGTGACGTCGGAATCGGATCAAGTTCACATGACTTTGGTGCACTCTTCATCACGATTGTACGTACTAAATCCATAGAGACAGGTTCAAATGTTGCTAACGATTGCCGCAGAAATTCTGTATCGCAACTGTATGGTGACGACGAGTCAGATATCAAGGGACCGTTTCATTTTTCGCTCGCGGTACAAGCATTGTATTGGATTTTACTTACAGTATGGAAAATTTGGTTTCATAGAGGAGTGGGGCGGGGTGGACTGACGGATGAACTGTATCGAGTTCCATAAACAAACAGTCTGTAGAAATGTGTATACACAGTAGCTCAGCCCAATAGTGGACACATGCGCGGAGAAGCAGTCACTTTACCAAAATAATACAATAACGAGGCCGTAGGGTCCACACACACCCCCACCCCCTGCTGCTAGAGACGACTCCCGAATAGTCCTATGTCAAGTGCGACCAGTTATATGCAACATATGCACATGTATGCAACATATGGTTATGCGCGAAAAGCATGGGCATTAATTGTGAAGGGTGAACTTTGCGCGTCTTTGTTTTATGATGTGTTGTTAATGGATTACTGTACATACATGCATCTAATCAGTTTAAAATGCATCTGCATCATTTATGCTATAGATCAACAGTTTTGCGTTCAAGGAAAACATTTCTTTCACAGCTTTAAAAGAACAAGAGAAAGTCATGTTTATCGAGACCACCGTTTTGCTGTACTTCGTCAAATTTTGCTTTCTTGATTTGCTCAGAATTGCAGTCTGTGAAACATTTATTCTATTAATAATTTCATATTAACACCTGTTTTTATCCGATGGTTTATATCATATTTTATTATTTCCTAAATTATTTCTGGCTCTGTTTGAGAATAATTCTATTGAACATCTTAAGAAATTCACGAAGTTAATAATTGTTCCTCTGATTACGAGCATTTTATTTTTAAAAAAAACAAACAAACAACTCTGACACGGATCTGCATTATCGACCTTGATGTTGTTCAAGATTATTTGATAATATAAAGTAGAAAAGAGGACCTTTCATTGTATCTTACTAGCTCTTCTAGGTATACAGGTTTATCTGGCACTGAGCCAATTTTCATGGGCGCTGCCATTCTGTCACGTGGTATATCAGCCATTAGAATCCTGCGAATTTGTCTGTCGCACTATCAGCTGCTGTGTATTTCCATTTAGTGTTTCTCGATTGTAAATGTATTGATGTTTTCATGATGGATATAAAAGCAAAGTATAAAACAGGTAGTGGAACTGCTTGTGCAGTCAACGGATGTACAAACAACTCAAGAAAAATAAATATATGGAAAGAATCCTAATGTGAAACACAAACAAATCCACGGTGAATGCATGTTTAGTGCCTTACAAATTTCACATGATTTCCCTTTTTGATGACACTTTAATTGTGTGTGTTGCACTTTTTGATGTAGGATCAGATCTTGTAAGAGATTCAGAAGATGCTTAAATAATACAATTCATGTATGTTTTGATTTATGAAGTGTCAATGTTCACTTAAGGGTTGTTAACATAATTACCTACGTTAATTGTTTATTGCTTTAATGTCATGGTCAGCTGTAATAATAGATGCTTCCTGATAAGGTCACTAGCAGACGATATTCTGCCCATTTTACCTGGACGACGGGGCAACCTGGCAGTTTCTCCTATAATGCGATCACCAAAATTTACCATTTTTAACAAGGTACACCGAAGTAAAGTCAGCTTTTAAATCACAAATGTAGATTCTAACAGAAAGCTTGATCTGCGTTCTGTTTATGTATGTAATTTTCGTAAAAGTATCTAGAGATTCAATGAATTTATTTCAACTTCCAATGACCGCTCCGGTGGCCTAGTGGTTAGAGCGTCCGCCTCGGATGCGGGAGGTCGCGGGTTCGAACCCCGGCCGAGTCATACCAAAGACTTTACAAAATGGTACTAACAGCTGCCTCGCTTGGTGCTCAGCATTAAGAGGTTAGTGTTAGGACTGGTCGGCCTGGTGTCAGGATAATGTGACTGGGTGGCACATCATGCCACATGTCTGCTCCATGATGCCCCAGTGCTAGACATCACTGTAAACTGTCACACTGCAGACATCGTAGCGATATGACTGAAAAATTGTTAAAGCTACGTTAAAAATCTAAATCACACCACATCATATCAACTTCCAAACGCCATATAAAGTCAACGGTCAATCTGTCAGCTGACCACAAATATGGCGCTTGTGAATTACCCTTGCAGTGCCAATTCTTAATCACAAAGGTGTCGACATTTTTATTGTGGTGGGCTGATTAGTCTCGGCACTCACAGGGTCGAATGAAAACATTTGGGGTCATCTTCAGGAGTGTATATTGTTAATTAAAGTATACACTACACAGCTGAACAATTTATATAAGAGTTCTGCATATTTGAAGAAAAAAAAATTATATAGATATTTTTGCATAAATAACTGACATAATAATGTGTAACATGTATATTCCATTTAACATCCAACTCGTTTAAACATCATATGTTGAACACATCATCAGAATGAATCAGATATGGAATATTTGTGTATCTCAGCACATATTTAATATGAAGTGTCGTGCAAAAGCACAGCATACGTTACTCATCCCAAAGAAAGGTTCATGAATTTTTCGAATGCTTTACATAGCATCAGATGGTCCTGTTCAAGTTCATCAACTAAACGTGCCATCATCTTCTTTTAATAAAATTCAAGAAGGCGCAATATCTGATTTTTCGCAAAGTGATCGCCATATTGAACATCTACAAACTTGTGGCTTGTGGTCGTCTTCATTATGCCAGAAAAAAGTTTATACTTGCTCAACCCTGTGCAAAATAATAATAATAATAATAATGAGGACTTTGCATAGCGCCTAATCTTTAGAAGCTCTAAGCGCTTTACAACATTTGACAACACTTAAAAAAATATTTAAAAAACCCCATATATAATGATATGATTACAAAAATCAAAACAACCACCACGAAAGTAGAAACAGAAAATATGCTGTAAATATTTAAGGCAAGGATACATTATTAGGTCTTTAAGTCTGTTCTTGCAGTTGGAATAGGTGAGTTTTAAAAGCGCTCTTGAATGAGATCATTGTGTCTTTGTGTCTAAGTGCAGTGGGCAATTCGTTCCACGTTGCTGGGCCCTGGTATGCAAAAGAGCGTTGTCCATATCATTTCGTTTTCATAGTGGGAATAATGAGAATACGAGTGTCAGAAGAGGAGCGTAAGCATTTTGCAGGTGTGTACACATGGGTGAGGTCAGATAGGTATGTTGGACTGGAGCCCGTCAGTAAAACGTAGCACAGAGAACAAATTTTGTATTTAATTCTGGATCGTATGGATAGCCAGTGTAGGGTACAGAGCAGGGGAGAGGCGTGCTCTGATCGTGGCACTGTAAGGATGATCCGAGAAGCTGTATTTTGAACTTTTTGAAGTTTCTTGAAAGTACTAAGGAACACACAAGTGTTTTAGTGGCATCAACTGAAAGATACTTGCGAATGGAGCTGATTCGTCTCAGCTCAAGATATGCAGCCTTGCATATGTTCATGACATGTTGATGCAATGAGAGAGTACTGTCAAGAGTGACACCGAGGTTTCGTACTGACTGTGTGAATTTAATGTTGGTGTTGCTGATATTTATTGTCTGAGGTAAAGGATGTGAATGAGAAAGTCTTTGTGTTGTAATGTGGCTTCAGTTTTATCATCATTCATCTGCAGCTTGTTACATGTCATCCATGATTTCACATCGGAAATGCACCTCTCTACGCCTTGGATGGTAGCTTCAACTTCAGCTGGATGGCTAGATTTGTATATTTGGGTGTCATCAGCATACAATTGGTGAGATACTGGATGATGATCTATGACACTTGAGAGTGGCTGAGCGTATAGAATGAAGAGAACAGGTCCAAGAACAGATCCCTGTGGAACACCACAGCATAGATCAAATGGACTGGAGTGTTTTCCATTTGCGGACACAATTTGTGTCCTGTTGACCAAGTAGGACTTGAACCATAGTAAGGCCTTATCATGAATGCCAAATACATGCTGGAGACGGTGAAGTAATATATCATGGTCTATAGTGTCAAATGCTGCCGACAAGTCAAGGAGAGTGAGGACTGTAATCTTTCCGCTATCCAAAGCAGAAAGAAAATCATTGACTACTTTCAGAAGAGTAGTTTCAGTACTGTGGCAAGGGCGATATGCAGGCTGTACATTGCTAAAAAGACTGTTTGAATTCAGATGAGATGCAAGTTAGGATAGGACAACTTTTTCTAAGATTTTTGACATGAATGGGAGATTAGAAACTGGGCGGTAGTTCTTTAAATCATTATGGTCGAGTGTTGGTTTCTTCAGCAGAGACTTTACAATGGCAGTTTTGTAAAATGATGGGAATTCCCCAGATGAGAGAGAGGTATTAATAACATCAGTTAGTGAAGGCAATATTGGATTTAAGCACTCAAGCAGCAGTGACGTCGGAATCGGATCAAGTTCACATGACTTTGGTGCACTCTTCATCACGATTGTACGTACTAAATCCATAGAGACAGGTTCAAATGTTGCTAACGATTGCCGCAGAAATTCTGTATCGCAACTGTATGGTGACGACGAGTCAGATATCAAGGGACCGTTTCATTTTTCGCTCGCGGTACAAGCATTGTATTGGATTTTACTTACAGTATGGAAAATTTGGTTTCATAGAGGAGTGGGGCGGGGTGGTCTGACGGATGAACTGTATCGAGTTCCATAAACAAACAGTCTGTAGAAATGTGTATACACAGTAGCTCAGCCCAATAGTGGACACATGCGCGGAGAAGCAGTCACTTTACCAAAATAATACAATAACGAGGCCGTAGGGTCCACACACACCCCCACCCCCTGCTGCTAGAGACGACTCCCGAATAGTCCTATGTCAAGTGCGACCAGTTGTATGCAACATATGCACATGTATGCAACATATGGTTATGCGCGAAAAGCATGGGCATTAATTGTGAAGGGTGAACTTTGCGCGTCTTTGTTTTATGATGTGTTGTTAATGGATTACTGTACATACATGCATCTAATCAGTTTAAAATGCATCTGCATCATTTATGCTATAGATCAACAGTTTTGCGTTCAAGGAAAACATTTCTTTCACAGCTTTAAAAGAACAAGAGAAAGTCATCTTTATCGAGACCACCGTTTTGCTGTACTTCGTCAAATTTTGCTTTCTTGATTTGCTCAGAATTGCAGTCTGTGAAACATTTATTCTATTAATAATTTCATATTAACACCTGTTTTTATCCGATGGTTTATATCATATTTTATTATTTCCTAAATTATTTCTGGCTCTGTTTGAGAATAATTCTATTGAACATCTTAAGAAATTCACGAAGTTAATAATTGTTCCTCTGATTACGAGCATTTTATTTTTAAAAAAAAACAAACAAACAACTCTGACACGGATCTGCATTATCGACCTTGATGTTGTTCAAGATTATTTGATAATATAAAGTAGAAAAGAGGACCTTTCATTGTATCTTACTAGCTCTTCTAGGTATACAGGTTTATCTGGCACTGAGCCAATTTTCATGGGCGCTGCCATTCTGTCACGTGGTATATCAGCCATTAGAATCCTGCGAATTTGTCTGTCGCACTATCAGCTGCTGTGTATTTCCATTTAGTGTTTCTCGATTGTAAATGTATTGATGTTTTCATGATGGATATAAAAGCAAAGTATAAAACAGGTAGTGGAACTGCTTGTGCAGTCAACGGATGTACAAACAACTCAAGAAAAATAAATATATGGAAAGAATCCTAATGTGAAACACAAACAAATCCACAGTGAATGCATGTTTAGTGCCTTACAAATTTCACATGATTTCACTTTTTGATGACACTTTAATTGTGTGTGTTGCACTTTTTGATGTAGGATCAGATCTTGTAAGAGATTCTGAAGATGCTTAAATAATACAATTCATGTATGTTTTGATTTATGAAGTGTCAATGTTCACTTAAGGGTTGTTAACATAATTACCTACGTTAATTGTTTATTGCTTTAATGTCATGGTCAGCTGTAATAATAGATGCTTCCTGATAAGGTCACTAGCAGACGATATTCTGCCCATTTTACCTGGACGACGGGGCAACCTGGCAGTTTCTCCTATAATGCGATCACCAAAATTTACCATTTTTAACAAGGTACACCGAAGTAAAGTCAGCTTTTAAATCACAAATGTAGATTCTAACAGAAAGCTTGATCTGCGTTCTGTTTATGTATGTAATTTTCGTAAAAGTATCTAGAGATTCAATGAATTTATTTCAACTTCCAATGACCGCTCCGGTGGCCTAGTGGTTAGAGCGTCCGCCTCGGATGCGGGAGGTCGCGAGTTCGAACCCCGGCCGAGTCATACCAAAGACTTTACAAAATGGTACTAACAGCTGCCTCGCTTGGTGCTCAGCATTAAGAGGTTAGTGTTAGGACTGGTCGGCCTGGTGTCAGGATAATGTGACTGGGTGGGACATCATGCCACATGTCTGCGGCATGATGCCCCAGTGCTAGACATCACTTTAAACTGTCACACTGCAGACATCGTAGCGATATGACTGAAAAATTGTTAAAGCTACGTTAAAAATCTAAATCACACCACATCATATCAACTTCCAAACGCCATATAAAGTCAACGGTCAATCTGTCAGCTGACCACAAATATGGCGCTTGTGAATTACCCTTGCAGTGCCAATTCTTAATCACAAAGGTGTCGACATTTTTATTGTGGTAGGCTGATTAGTCTCGGCACTCACAGGGTCGAATGAAAACATTTGGGGTCATCTTCAGGAGTGTATATTGTTAATTAAAGTATACACTACACAGCTGAACAATTTATATAAGAGTTCTGCATATTTGAAGAAAAAAAAATTATATAGATATTTTTGCATAAATAACTGACATAATAATGTGTAACATGTATATTCCATTTAACATCCAACTCGTTTAAACATCATATGTTGAACACATCATCAGAATGAATCAGATATGGAATATTTGTGTATCTCAGCACATATTTAATATGAAGTGTCGTGCAAAAGCACAGCATACGTTACTCATCCCAAAGAAAGGTTCATGAATTTTTCGAATGCTTTACATAGCATCAGATGGTCCTGTTCAAGTTCATCAACTAAACGTGCCATCATCTTCTTTTAATAAAATTCAAGAAGGCGCAATATCTGATTTTTCACAAAGTGATCGCCATATTGAACATCTACAAACTTGTGGCTTGTGGTCGTCTTCATTATGCCAGAAAAAAGTTTATACTTGCTCAACCCTGTGCGAAATAATAATAATAATAATAATAATAATAATAATGAGGACTTTGCATAGCGCCTAATCTTTAGAAGCTCTAAGCGCTTTACAACATTTGACAACACTTAAAAAAATATTTAAAAAACCCATATATAATGATATGATTACAAAAATAAAAACAACCACCACGAAAGTAGAAACAGAAAATATGCTGTAAATATTTAAGGCAAGGATACATTATTAGGTCTTTAAGTCTGTTCTTGCAGTTGAAATAGGTGAGTTTTAAGAGCGCTCTTGAATGAGATCACTGTGTCTTTGTGTCTAAGTGCAGTGGGCAATTCGTTCCACGTTGCTGGGCCCCTGGTATGCAAAAGAGCGTTGTCCATATGATTTCATCTTCATAGTGGGAATAATGAGAATACGAGTGTCAGAAGAGGAGCGTAAGCATCTTGCAGGTGTGTACACATGGGTGAGGTCAGATAGGTATGTTGGACTGGAGCCCGTCAGTAAAACGTAGCACAGAGAACAAATTTTGTGTTTAATTCTGGATCGTATGGATAGCCATAGCCAGTGTTGGATACAGAGCAGGGGAGAGGCGTGCTCTGATCGTGGCACTGTAAGGATGATCCGAGAAGCTGTATTTTGAACTTTTTGAAGTTTCTGAAATAGATATTGAGACGAACCAGACATAATTGAGTTACAATAGTCCAGTCTTGAAAGTACTAAGGAACACACAAGTGTTTTAGTGGCATCAACTGAAAGATACTTGCGAATGGAGCTGATTCGTTTCAGCTCAAGATATGCAGCCTTGCATATGTTCATGACATATTGATGCAATGAGAGAGTACTGTCAAGAGTGACACCGAGGTTTCGTACTGACTGTGTGAATTTAATGTTGGTGTTGCTGATATTTATTGTCTGAGGTAAAGGATGTGAATGAGAAAGTCTTTGTGTTGTTTCAGTTTTATCATCATTCATCTGCAGCTTGTTACATGTCATCCATGATTTCACATCGGAAATGCACCTCTCTATGCCTTGGATGGTAGCTTCAACTTCAGTTGGATGGCTAGATTTGTATATTTGGGTGTCATCAGCATACAATTGGTGAGACACTGGATGATGATCTATGACACTTGAGAGTGGCTGAGTGTATAGAATGAAGAGAAAAGGTCCAAGAACAGACCCCTGTGGAACACCACAGCATAGATCAACTGGACTGGAGTGTTTTCCATTTGCGGACATAAATTTGTGTCCTGTTGACCAAGTAGGACTTGAACCATAGTAAGGCCTTATCATGAATGCCAAATACATGTTGGAGACGGTGAAGTAATATATCATGGTCTATAGTGGCAAATGCTGCCGACAAGTCAAGGAGAGTGAGGACTGTAATCTTTCCGCTATCCAAAGCAGAGAGAAGGTCATTGACTACTTTCAGAAGAGTAGTTTCAGTACTGTGGCAAGGGCGATATGCAGACTGTACATTGCTAAAAAGACTGTTTGAATTCAGATGAGATGCAAGTTGGGATAGGACAACTTTTTCTAAGATTTTTGACATGAATGGGAGATTAGAAACTGGGCGGTAGTTCTCTAAATCATTATGGTCGAGTGTTGGTTTCTTCAGCAGAGGCTTTACAATGGCAGTTTTGTAAAATGATGGGAATTCCCCAGATGAGAGAGAGGTATTAATAACATCAGTTAGTGAAGGCAATATTGGGTTTAAGCACTCAAGCAGCAGTGACGTCGGAATCGGATCAAGTTCACATGACTTTGGTGCACTCTTCATCACGATTGTACGTACTAAATCCATAGAGACAGGTTCAAATGTTGCTAACGGTTGCCGCTGAAATTCTGTATCGCAACTGTATGGTGACGACGAGTCAACTGAAATTGTGTTGTCAAGTTTATCTCTCATTGCTTGTACTTTGTCACGGAAGAAATTTGCAAACAGGTCGGAAGGTCGACTAGAGAGAAGGTAGTTGGAAGTGGTGTACATTTGTTCCTTGACATTAGCTTGTTAGTAATCTCAAATAGCTCTTTGCAGCTGGAAATTTCCGTGATCTTAGTACTGTAGTGGGCTGATTTCGCTGCATGGACTATGTTTGTGACATTCTTCTTAGCGGCATCATGGATCTGCTTATGAATAGTGAGTTTGGTGGAAAGCCAAAGCTTCTCAGCTTTACGGCGGTCTCTTTTAGCAGTGCGAAACTGGTCCCTAACACTGCTATACCACGGAGAACACTTCTGAATTGCTACTCTGCGCTTGGTTGCTGGATCATGTCTGTCGAGCAATGAAAAAGGCAGTTATCAAGTTGTTCTGCTGTAGTAGGTAAGCTAGTTGTTAGGTTTGCTTGGATGTCATGCATTAGTTTGGTTCTGTTTATCATACGGAGGTTTCTCTTAGTAGCGAATAAAGGTGGAGGGTTAGGGACTGATACGTCAAGATGGCATATAATGCAGAGGTGATCTGATGAAAGTTCGTGGGACTCCAGGGAGGACTGAAGAATATTATCGTCAGGTCTGTAAAGAATCCAGTCTAATATGTGACCATGTTTATGGGTGGGTTGGCTAACTGACTGTTTGAGGTTGAAAACGTGAATGGAATCTAGGAGTTTCGATGTGCATGGGTTTCCAGGACAGTCAAAGTGAAAGTAGAAATCTCCAAGAATAATCAGGTTGCCACCTATCGAATTTCCATACTCCAGGAGATTCGGAAACTGCTCCAAAAAGAGAGATTCTGTCAGCTTGTTTTTTCTACTAGGAGGAGGGCGGTAGAGGCAGAAAAAATGGACTGACCTTTGTTCCATTGTGAGTGTAGTTTGGACTAGTTCAAACGATGTGTGGTCGAAATTGAAAGTTGTAGTGTAGTTAAGACGGTTGATCATGGAGGTCTTTGCCATGACAGCAATTCCACCTCCGCGAGAGTGGCGGGGGAACGACTTGATGGAGTAACCGGTGGGTGTTAGATCCACGCACTTGGGTTCATCGCCTGATGTTTTTAGCCATGTTTCTGTCAGGAAAAAGACGTCGATATTCTCATCGTTGATAAAATTAACTATTTCTGTGCGCTTTTCCGATGGTCCTACTGATTGGGCATTGAATAATGCGATGCGCAGTGGTATCTCTTCGATAGCTGACACAAGGGTTGACGATTTAATTGGAATTTGGATTAGGTTGTCTAAATTAACGGCCGAATTTTTAAATTTCTGCGCCGGAAAGGGCGAAAGGGAGATAACTGGAATTCTTCTTCCTGTTCTACGCCGGCCAGCTTTGAAACAACGCTTCTTTTTTCGCTTCCGTGTACAGTTATGGAATGATGAATGTAGTCCCAGATCGTTTAGTCTAGTGCACAATGTAGTGTGGAGAGCCAAGGAGTGGTCATTTAACGCAATATATGAGGGTCCATCATAGCATAAACGGGTGGACTGGCGAGTATCACGTGATGGCGGCTTGTTCGATAACAAAGGAAGCCGCAACAGTGGAGCAAGACAGCTGAGAAAAAGTCTAATTTTTCTCGTTTCCAATACAAGAAGATGAAGAAACACATTCGAAAAGAACAGCCAGTGCATGATGAACACAATAACGCAGACGAAGACAGACAACAAGCACACAGATCATGAAAACGGCACAAAAATTCGGACAGCTGTCTCAAGCCGGTGAAGCCATAGCGGCCGTCTTGAACTCCATAGTTAATTAAACTTGTAAATAAAATAATGCCTCCTTTAACTTTTAATACAACATTTCCATTTTCAATCTTTATATCGTATTTGAAACCAGCAAAGAGTTACTCTAACACTGTCCATTTAGAATGAGGAAATTGACTTTTAATTTCTAGCAAAGTATCTCCATTTAAAACCCCATCAGGACTTGTACGTAATCATCTCTCCTCCTCCACTGACACATACAATCCACAGTCACTTACAGTATCGCCATTTAAATATAAAATTGTTTTGCTTTAACCGCACTGTCCTGCCCATGTTTTGTAATAAAGTTTGAATGTAAATGATTCCTTAAGAAATTGGTGAAATCAGTTGTCTCTTTAATGGGTACTTTGTGTAAACTGCTAGCTGTAATTCTCAATTTTCGAGAGTCTCTCAACTGACTGATAGTTTCATTTTGCAGTTTATTAATATGATCTGCATCCAGACGTACATACTTTTGAAATAAATGTTAAGCATTTCCTACAAGAAGATAAGCTTTCATGACTGCTATGATAACGAAGTGATGTATCTCCTGGACAGTTCGATGGTTCACCTGTGAAACTTTTGTTCATTTTGTTCCTTTAGTTTGAAATAAAACTTTAAGTGGTGAATTGTCAACAGCCGTTTTAAACTCTACCTTTGTCAAATAAAATAGTGTGTTTCGGGCAACGGGCACTACTTCTCTGTCATCTTTAATGGGGCTGTCACCAATTTGGGGTTTTTGAATTTAATATTTGCAAGGTGTTTCTGTTCCACACTTCTCTTCGTACCTCTGTTCCACTTAGCTGTCTTATCAGTAAAACTGACCCCAGTAAGATTATTTCTCACAGAATGTTCAGTTTTCCACAACACAGCACCAACATGACTGCACGAGTGTCCTTTCCCCGCCATACATATACACCACCCATTCTCAACAACCCCCTCCATGGTACAAATAAAGTAAGCTTCGTTTACTTTATTTACTGGCTGTGATCAGCGTATTTCTCCTTTCATGATACTTTTATTCTCCAAGTTCGATGTATTGTGCAAAATTGTATCCATATTTCCACTCTGGAAGTTGATATAACTTTGTAAGCTTTTAAAGTTCTTCATTTATTTTCCATCTACTGCTTTCGAAGAGATTAAATAGTTGTAAATGTCGCCGTACATGACATTTGGCCACTCTTTCATGTCGTCAGTCCATTCATTTATATTTCAAAATACATCAAGCATTAAACATCTCGCTTCAGACATTGCACTTTTCAGTGTAAGTTTTAGTTTGTTTACGATGCTTCGCAAACATGTAATGGCAGACGCAGCAGTCGTGCTCCAAGCTGACTCAATCGATTCAAAGGGTGATAATTTGAAAAAATCTGTCTTAAACATTAGATATATGCCGCTCACCGAAACCGCATGCAATTTATGGTTCTCCTTGTCTCCTAGCTTCAACTGAGACACGTTACAGACAAGCTAGGCTAGATGCAAACAAAATAGCAAAAAAACCGACCCCAATTGAGACACAAATGAATCCATTCACAAACAAATTTACATATAATTTATCACATTTAATTAATGATTCTTGTTAAGGACTTTTCTGATGATTTGTTTCACCCAATAATACAAGAATACAAACAGATCAGCATTCCACATTTGCCATGAAATAAATAAAACGAAATTCTATGCAGCACATATTTTCTCAAATTTGCTATTCAAATGCGCGCTTGTGTCTAGAAACCAACGACATTTGCGACGAAGGACTCTGCGTTGTAATCAATAATGGATTAAGTTTCTGTCTACTTGCAAGGACAAATAATATACAATGTTTTCTGTCACACACACACACACACACACACACACACACACACACACACATTGACATCTAGTGTAGACTTTATAATAAACAATGTTTTCTATCACATTCACACACATACACAAACATATATTGACGTCTAATGTAGACTTCATACTCTACAATGTTTTCTATCACATTCACACACATTGACAATATCTAGCGTAGACTTTATAATATACAACTGTTATGTATATCTATATCTTTTTCTATTCCTGGTACACTATTTTATCAAATATTTGTAACCCTTATTCATAGCTGTAACTTGTACAGATTATCATTAGTTAGAATTTGCC
The DNA here is from genome assembly GCA_016617855.1 of Megalonaias nervosa. NCBI lineage: Eukaryota > Metazoa > Mollusca > Bivalvia > Unionida > Unionidae > Megalonaias > Megalonaias nervosa. Next base: position 20,107 of record JAECUM010095812.1, on the reverse strand, counting down.
TATGTGACTAGGGTCTTTTTAGGAATATTAAGAGCGTAAAATTAAATAGGACCTATAAATATACGCTAACGTGTGTTGATAATTACTAATAATAATCTTAATAATAAGGCCTATTCACGACTTTGGGTTATTTTTCTCAGTGACTGGTGAGGTTTTGGCGGTTCTAGAAGAATTAGGTAATTTCCCATTGGTTGGGCTAGGTGACATGAATAAGCGATTTCGAAATAAATTGAGTAGTAAGATCTGTCACGTGGTGTATGCTGTAAAATAGAGTCATAATAGAAGGTGTATATAAGCAGAGAACTGAGCAGTCAGATTCATTCCTATTTTGGAATCACTCTTATTTCTTGTGTTCCTGTTGTAAGTCTGCAGACGAGTTTCCTGTTGTACTTAGATATTAATCGAGAGGAAAAACATTTTTTGGACTGTTCAGCGGAAATAGAGTGCTCATTACTTGGACTATAATATTATTTTAGAACTGTTGTGAATTATTCAAAGGAGTTCTGGACAATGCCCTTTTGACAAAATCATGATTCTAGGAGAACAGGTTTTTAAATTTATACGGACCTTTCATTCGTTTGGATCTTCAGAGAACTTGATCAGGATTATTTTGGATTCACTACATACCACTGTAAGCTCCTCCCATATTTTCATTTATAACTTTGATAATTAAATTGTTTCTTAAATTTTACAAAACTTGTTGATTTTGCTTCTACTGTTACTTAAATTATGACCATAGAGTCGTAACAATGTTTACTATCACATTTACACACACACATTAACAACATCTAGTGTAGACTTTATAATACACAATGTTTTCTCTCACATATACACACACAGTAACAACATCTAGTGTAGACTTTATAATACACAATGTGTTCTCTCACATATACACACACAGTAACAACATCTAGTGTAGACTTTATAATACACAATGTTTTCTCTAACATATACACACACAGTAACAACATCTGGTGTAGACTTTATAATACACATTTAGTGTAGACTTTATAATATACATTGTTTTCTATTACATTCACACACACATTAACAACATTTTGTGTAGACTTTATAATACTCAATGTTTTTTATCATATTCACACACACACACACACACACACACACACAGAGTTTTGAGCGGAGACCATACTCTGCACAGAAATCCTCTGCTACTGGCTGTACCTTTGTTTTGGATACCGTCCAGGTAAGTGCCTCGAAGCGATACAGTTTTCTTGTCATTTATGTAAGATAAATTTGCTCATTCTTGTTTTGTTTGTTTTTTACTTCAGTGCCAATGTATTAAGCTTAATACAAATATTTTCCAGTATCCGCAACAAGTTGATATAGGCTGGTTGAGACATAATACATATAAAGGTTTAATTCATGTAGAAACAGCCACGCAGAGTTTTGCAAACATATTTTTTTTTTCTCCAAACGTTGGTTATCCTGTTCGCCCAAACAGACACTAACCTCTTGAATGTGATTCACATCATTTGCATCCAATGCACCGTCTGTACTATCTAACAGTATAGACCCTGATCTGCCAGTGCACATCATCATTTATGTTGTTTTCAGCTCAGCTCGACTTATAAGTGAGTCTACATGTTTTATAGATCAAATTTTTCGTTTGAGTTTTGAAATCGTAGGCATGTATTCACGGAGAATAAAAGTCAGCAAGAATGACTTATAGCCGAAAGGGTAATCACTGCTATGATTGATGTTATGGATGCCAAAGGCAAAGTTAATAAATTTAAATGTCTTATAAGGGTAGTCGTGTGACATTAATTAATTGCTTTATTTATTCCGCATAAAATGAAAAGATTTTAAAAGTAAAGTCAAATTTTATTCATCCTTTCGATATGGGCTTATGCTTTTTTTGTTGTTTTGTTTGTTTTTATTTTGGTTTTTTTTGTTTACTTGGGGTTTTTTTACCCAAAGTGAAGCTAGTGTGTTATTAGGCAATTGATGCATCTTGTCTGATTGTCTACTGTTTATTTCAAGTACCGTATATACTCCCGTATCCGTCGAGTCAGATGCAACATTGATCTACCGTCGCATAATGCGCCGACAGATCAGGATATATGTTGTTATTCTACTGATTACTCCTAACAAACTACATAGATCCAAATCCACATAACTTGTCCCTAGTTTATGTGATGGACTTGAAAGAGAGTTTTCATAAGAAATAATATCTTTTTGTTTTATCTAGTCAAGTTATTATGTCTCTCCATGCATAATGCACCTGCAGATCTGGCCCTAGCGGATTGAATAGAGTAATAAATAGACTAAACAACATAGACCCTTATCTCCGGCGCATTATGCCACGACAAGTCAGGGTCTATGTTATTTGTAGTTGGACTCGATTTATAAGCGATTATTTACTGTATTCTAAGCAGGAGACTATATGTATATTGACAGTTTTAGGGAGTCGTTTAAGAATCTGAAAATATGTCTAAAAGATATATGTGTTGTAAAGAAAAATTAAACTCAATTCTATTGCGTTTCATTAGAATGTATTTTATTGCAAATAACCCATGTAACCGTGACTTCAAAGTATTAAATTTGCTAACTTTATTTGGAACCTTAAAATATATCTTATAAGCAAAAGGATTCTACTAATTGTCAATTACATAGAAATGCCGATATTAAGTCGAGACAAATTTCAGACAACATATACCCTGACCAGCTGTCGAATAATGCGCCCGTATATCAGGGTCTTTGTTGTTTCTTCTATTGAATACTTTAACAAACTGCATAGACCCAGATTTGCCGGCTCATTATGCAACAGCAGATCTAATTCTGTGTAGTTTGCGATCGGACTCGACTTATAAGTTAGAGACGTATGCATCACTGCCCGAGAGAAAAAAAAATTTTAAAAAAATAATTAAAAAAAATAAGAATTTAACGATGGGAAATTTGTGCTGTGTACTTTACAAGCTGAAAACGTGTATATGATATACAGATATATAGCAGAATATCCTATATAAAATACATGTTCGTAATACATAATTAGGGAACTGACTTGAGAAATGTAACTTCATAAAAAGAAATGCATTTGTTTGAATGGTTGAACTACCATATAAATTTGTGAAACTGACAGATGTACTCATGATTAATTACGAATGGAAGAGGTTCCAAATACTCAAGTGTACGTCAAAGAGTAATTTGCAGTAAGAAACAATACATAATTATGTGACTTTCAAAGAAAAGATGAGGGAGAAAAGACATTTCATCGGCAGCATCCACTTTTGTCCATTGAATTATTTTTTAAATAGATTTAAAATATAATTGCGAGTACCAAATACGTCTAGTTTCGTGGATATATTTCTGTGCACATAGGAATATTACTGAGTTTGTTCCTCTACATGTCACCTTTCAATAATAAATAGGGATGAACGAAAAAGCTGGGATCATCGAGTATGAAATAATGTATAACAGAAACAAGTAGTGTTCAACATCTTCATTATGATAACCACATGCATACATCTGAAAATTAACAAAGTTCACTCTGTAACGGTCGGATTTGAGGAGCTACATGCTCTTCTAAATTTAATGTGTTGGATATTAAGGTGACGTTTGCGAATAGCATAATACGATGGGTGGTGGCCATTTAGTTGCATTAGATAAGCATGGAAAGAATATGCGCATTTTTGGATATCATGAGAGAGAGAGAGAGAGAGAGAGAGAGAGAGAGAATACGGCAACGCTGACCAGTCACCAACAATGATTTGTAAAGGACCGCAAGCAACACAGTGATGCTGACATGCCAGCAATTTCAGTTCGATCATGATGAAATTTGTTTTTATCGGTATAACAGAACGTTTAATTGCATTCTGCATAAATTTTTTATTTCTATTCCTAAGAGAAAGTGTATCATTCAAATGTACTTCATTTTACTTACATAATCGATTAAATTGTTATATATTTATATATGGGGGCTCGTGTTGTTCTATTCTATATCTTTGCTCAGATCTCTATTATTCTTTCATATTTTGATTTTATTGTTGGCTCGATCCGGGCAATATTACCGTGGTCAATCATCTCCTAGATAATGATAACCAAAGCACCCTAACAGGTAGGGGATATCATATCATTTCATATCACCCCCACCATCACAAAAAGTGAGACGATCGAGTCTCCAGAATTACAGACCTCGGGACATCAAATAGATATTACATGTTTTATGACATTGTAGTGTGGGTTAAATGGTTTATGCCTTTCTGCGACTTTCTTCTAAGAGTGACGAACCAAATTTAAACGTAAACCTTTCATGTATATACTTTTTGCTACTCCATAATTGTTCCAGATGAGGAAGAATCAATATTGAAAAGTGAAATATGGATAAATGTCATTTCAATGTACTATGTCTTTCCTATCAGTTCTGCAGTCAAGAAAGGCGCAGACAATATGCATATACCAGTTATACTGTTAGACCAGGAAGCATTATGAAAAGCTTTCCGAGTAGACCCGAATGACCATTATATTTTGTTCCAAGCAAATTACAAGGGGTCAAATCATGATAGTTCCAAACGTTAAAAATGGATTTTGTAATATCATTTAGGCAATCGTATGGGGTAAATGAGAGAGAGACAGACAGAGAGACAGAGAGACAGAGAGAGTGTGTGTTAACGGCAGTAGTATATATATATATATATATATATATATATATATATATATATATATATATTCTCCATTTCGACTTTATTTCATTATCAAAAAGTATAAATATGATCAAGAAATGCACACGTATAAGTAGTATATATAGATGATGATTCTCTCTCAAAAACCCCTTACCCCTCCAAAACGTTATACGTTAACATTTTTGTCAGCAGCCTTTTTTAGCTCAAAATGATGACTTTCATATTTCCGACAAAATATATTTTGTCTAGGGTAGGGGGTCTCTGAGATAGGAACAACTCAACTACCTACTACAGTCCTATACTTATTAGACAAAATTTCATATTAAACAAATGAAATATTATATATAATGTCATTCTCAACCCGACATGTTGGATTTGATCTGACAAACAGATTTTGTAAGAGATTTAATTCAATCAAATCAGCGTCAGGTTATACTGGTATAAAAACTAAAATAATAAGCGATTGTATTAAAAAAGTTGGATATCATATATCACCAAAATATGGGTCAGTTTGGTTATTCGCGACTGAAAATGATGTGAGAATAGCGGGTTGGGCAGATGATGTGATGACATTTATTGACAATATGGCTGATATTACTAAAGTTATACAAAATTAAATATCTACTGTTGTAACCCATATTTTATGATAATCTTTTTCATATCTGCTGACTCTCATTGGTAGGATATCTGTTAACATACTGTCAATAATACGGAACTAGCGTATTAAATCGTCCATATCATATTTTATACCCCTCAAATAAGATCGTATTTGATCAAGTAATTTTTTATAGGTGATACTTGCTGTTTTGCAAGCATTTTTTTTAGTCGCAAGACGAGGCTCAACTTTTTTACACTCTGTTGCAAGAGAAACACCGACACAGGATATTATTAACAAAAACGGATTTAATGATGCGCCACTTGAAATTATACCGGAGCTAGTAATTAACAGTGGCAAATATGATATCATTCGAAGTATTTTGTTATAGTATTTGTAACATTTTTTTACGCACCAAAGTTTTTTATGATAATATTTGTAATATTGCATTAAAGCTTCCACATCTTGTTTTGGAATTTTTTCTGAAATATGATTGAAATCAACTATATGTTTTTCATTATATAATATTTGTTTACATATTTTATACAATAGTGTCAGTTCCTTGGTTTGATTTATTATACTGTTATTTAATCAATTGTAATTAATTGATAAGATTTAGTTACAAATTCCAGACACCAAAAGTAATGCATTTCGGTTAATTTTTTATCAGATGGTTCCAGTAGAAATGTTCCTTCGGCTTTCTTATTTATAATCATCAGTGCAGGATTATGATATACATTCGGTTCTGATGAAGTAGACGCAGTAATATCAGCGCCGTACAAGGATAACCTGTATAACCCAGTTACTTCTGCGATATGTTTGATAGTGTTACTTTGCGGGGTCCATGTTGATGGTCCTAATAATAATGCGTACGAGACACTTCCCATTTTTCCGTGTGGAATTTTAGTAAGTAACTCTGTTACTAGATTCGTTTTTTCAATAATACCAGGAATTTCGCTAACAATATCGTTTAGTTTTGTGTTAATGTCAGCGAGTTTAATATCTACAACCGCTGGACTTCCAAAAAATTCATTAATAGATTTGTTTATATTTCTACGAAAACGTTTGTAAGTGATTAGAAAAATTAGTACTTAATGTAGTCATTTCATTATTAATTGTAGCTAACGAAGTTGTCATAGGAATTTCCTTATCGTCGACGTATTTTTTTTTGTTGCTGCGACTAAATCTGTTTCTGGTGTTCTGAGATTATTAATACCATTATTGTTCATGTTGAGAAATGCGCGCATTATACCACCACGCACTAACACATACTTAGATTCTTGATCATCGACGTATTTTTTTGTTGTTGCGTCCGATTCTGCAGCTGGGTCTCCAAAGTATGTAATTTTTTTCCTGACATATTGATATTACCTGTAACTGTCCCACCTATTTTATCAAGTTTGTTATCATCAACATACTTTAACTGCAAATAACTTACCGCTTGAGTTTGATTTAAGTTTGCTGGTGGATACCTGGTCTCTAAATTTATAAAAAAAATTTCCTGACATATCTAAGTTACCTCTTAAAGTTCCACCAGATTTATCTAGTTTATTATTGTCGACTAATTTAAGTTGTGCATAACTAACGGCTTGTGTATTAACAACATTTATTGGTGGATAATCTATTTCTAACTCTAATACTCGTTGATTTGACATAAACAAGTTTCCCGTCATTATGTCGCCGGATTTTTTAGATAGCCTGATAAATCAACCTTGCCGTCTGTTGTACTTTCAGCTGTTGAATCTCCTACTAATGTTCCAAATTTTGAAGAAAAAAAACTCATTATCTATTTATCGTTTGACATAATTATATAGCATACAATTGTATAACAATAATGGCAAAATCAGCGATATTAAATTTTGATACAGAACGTTTGGTGAAACATAAACATAACAATGAGCTTCCAGATTGTCATTATCTTATTGTTTGAAGAACTGGATCGGGGAAAACAAACTTGCTTATGAATTTGCTTTTAGGAGATAATTTTAACTACGATCGAGTTTATATTTATGCGATAAATCCTCAGCAAGATAAATACGAGCTACTTAACAATTATAATGACAAACTTCGTGATGATCTTGAGGCTGATGAAGACTTTTTTATTATCAAACAACCAGAAGAACTTGTCCCAGTTAATCAACTTGATTCGTCCGAACATAAGATAGCTGTTTTTGATGATATTCCGCTAAACAATGAGGAAATGAATAAAATAAGATCATATTTTTCAGTGTCGCGAAATAAAAAATGCAATTCTATTTATCTCGCTCAGGGTTTTTATAATGTTGATAAATTTATTAGGCGAAATACTGGTTGTTTTATATTATTTCCAGGACTTGACAATGTTGACGTTAGAAATATCGCGAACGAGCAATGTGGCGATGTAACAAAAGATAAATTTATTGAGTTATATCATAAAGCAACGGCAAATAAATACGACTTTTTTTGTTTGATAAACTAACAAATGATGCGAGTAAAATGTTTCGGTGTTGTATTGAAAAATATCTACAGTAATTTTTATACAAAATAGTATATAATTAATGGAAAGACAAGCAAAGTACAGAAAAATATAGAAAATCTTAAAAAAAACTTGCGCAATCTCAGGCAAAATTTAAACAGCAAGTACAGCAAGCACGACGTGGTGAAGTGGTTGCAGCAGAAACAACAGCCGCCGTTCTTAGACCAGTTACTGAAGCTTTACTTGGAAAACAACCTGAAACTAAACCATTATCAGAAGAAGAACTTAAGCGACTACAGGAAAAAGGTTTACTCGGACTAGTTAAAGAATATCAAGAAGAAACTGCTGGAAGAATTATTTCGAGATCTGATGCGGAGAAAAAAAGATTAGTTGAGGAACTTACAGAGCATATAGTTAATCCTGTTGTAAGACAAGCTGAAATAGATCGGCTAATAAATGATCCACTAGCACTTGAACAAAGATTAGCAACTCGTATAATAGTTGGACCGATTGAGACAAGGTTAGAAAAAGAAGAAGAACTTAGAAGAAAGGAAAGATTAGAACTAGAAGAAGAACTTAAAAGAGATAGAGAAGAAGAAAAAGCTAAAAAAGAAGCATGGAGAAAAGAACATGGATTAGATGTTCAAGAAAAAGAAAGATTTGACAATCATTTAGAAAATATAAATAGCAAAATAACAGATTATGAGTATGAAAAATTTAATGAAAAATATAATTTTAAAAAAGTGAGAGTACGAGATGTTAAAAAAGCTGATTACAAATATGAAGAAAAAATTGAGGAGTTAGAAAAATAAAAGAAGAAAGTAAAGTACATCTTAACGATGTAAAACTAGTAAATGAAAACTACCGCAACAGTATTGACAGATATCGACATTGGATTATTGCTGATCTTTATATCAAAGTTATTAGTAGAATAAAAGAAGACCGATACAGAGATACTAAACATAGTTTAATTACCGAGGCAAAATATCTAGATGAAGAACGTATGAAAGCTGATAAAGTTGTTCCAAGGGATATGGATCCTATTGAAAGACAAACTGAATTAAGTCGATTGGTTGATGATTATAAAGAACTTTATAAAAGGTTAGATGAAAAAAAAAACTGGAACTGGAGCTAGAATATTTTCATCAGTTACTGAAATGATAGGCAGATTAATGCTATTGATATCATCAAAAGAAGCTGGAAATGTTGGTGTTGAAATTGACAATAAAATTATTGACATACTTGATAATTTGAGATCAGAAAATTTATTAACATCTGACGAATACGAAACTTTACATCACGATTTGATATAAATCAAGGCGATTTGATTTAATCGTGGCGATTTATAAATTTGTGTAACAATTTTATATTAAAAATGTCAGCAACATTATTACTAGACTCTAGTCCATCTGATAAAGATAGCGCAAATTTTTCAGTAAATTATATTCCGCCAATAGAACTAGATCTTGAGAAACAATATGAAATTGGACTAATTTCCTGCACTTGTTGGAATGCTATGGCTAATGTAAAAACTGGAATTAACGATGAATTTGCATTTACTGTTCCTATACGTACTCCACCATTTGTCGCATGGAAAACAATTAAAATTCCACAAGGAGCTTATAATGTCACTGATCTAAATAAAATAATAAAAGAACTTATAACAAAAAATAAAGGTATAGCTGATAATTTTGAGCTTACACCAAATTATAATACGTTACGCGCAAGAATGAAATTAAAAGATATAACAATTAGTCTTGTATCGCAAACAAGTATCGCACCACTGATAGGATTTTATAATTATGTATATCCTGCTCTTAATCGTGATAATCCCGAAACGTATGACGGCCAACTGCCAGAAAATATAACTGAAGTAAACACAATATTGGTAAATTGCTCTATCGCATCTGGATCTTATTCAGCTAAAGGTAGTAAAGGACAAACGATATACAGTTTTTCACCAGAAGTTCCACCAGGATCTCTTATGCAAATTAGTCCACTTCAAGTTATTTATTATCCGTTAAACACTGAAAATCAAATAACAGAAGTAAATATGCAATTGATAGATCAGTCTGGAAGACAGTTAGATCTTAATAATGAAATTGTTACTTATTATTTACACCTACGCGTTGCGTAGGCGTGAACAGTAAACATATTTTCTAAAAGATTTGGAAGTAAAATTATGCAACCTCAGATAGAAAAAAAAGAAAAAAAAAGTTTATCGAAGGAAAATAGTAGGAGGACTTTTGGGAAATATATTTGCTAAAATTATAGAAAATGTTCCAGGAATAGCTCATAAAGTTGCACCAATTGCAACTGACGCATCAAAAGCTTTTGCAACTGGAGCTGCATCTGCTGCTGGAACTGCCGTGGGGCAAAAAAAAGCTGATAAAATTAAAGGCGATCCACAACGTGGTATACCGACAATCAAACAAGCTATTTCAGAAATCGCACCAACAAAAGAAACTCAACGCGCAATGATAACAACGACAAAAAAACTTTTATCGCCACGAGGAGAACAAATTATACAAAAATTAATATCTAAAGTAACAGCGCCGCAATAGCTTCGCTATCATTGATGACAAAATTTTGTATAACCTAATAAATAAAAAAATGTCTGTAAAAAATTATCTCGATTTAGCAGAAATTTATGACACAGACGACACAGTAACAGAATTCGAATACGTTGAATATCTCGATGAAAATTCTAACGAACCTAATAAGGCTGGCGTCAGAACATTTAATACTCGAGACGAGGACGTATTTTTACTTCCTCATAAAGCAATGTTGGAAGTTCGTGGTCAGATTATGACAGTAGCTGTTCCACCTGCCGCAATTGCAGCTGGCGCTCGAGTAGCTCTTACAAATGACGGTTGGTGTTTATTTAAAAGTGCTAAATACCAGCTGGTCAATCAAACTGTTGAAGATATTTCAAATCACTTACAAGTTGCAAGTACAATCTTAAATACTATTTCATTTTCCGACAACTATTCCAGGTCAACTGCAACTAATATGATGTGGTTTAAAGATACTGGAATTGGAAATATGGCATATGTAGAATTTATTCCAAAGACAGCAGTTGTAGCTGGTGCTGATGCAGCTGGAAGTGCTGCAAATGTGAGAGATTTTCTTATTCTTTATGCTAGTTCTCTTGGTATAGCCGCACCAGATGCAGCTGCTGATACAGACGCTACAAGAGTCTCACTTACTGCAGCTTGTAATAATCTTGGTATAGCACCACCAGGAGCAGCAGCTGATGGAACTGCAATGTTAGCTACAGTTAACAATCATATAGTAGGTTTTAAAAGTGCATTTTACAATGAGGGTTATGCTAAGAGAAAGGCACTTTCAGCAGAATCACGTCAAATTACAATGATGCTGCCGTTAAGTACAGTATATGGCTTTTGCAGGGACTATAATAAAGTATTTCGTGGAGTTAAACATACTCTTATTTTAGATCGATCAGAACAAAACGACTGCCTGTTTAGGTCAGGTGGAGCTGATGTACAATTTGTCATAAACAAACTTGCACTATGGATGCCAAGAATAACTCCGTCTATTACTAAAATGGCGGAATTAAATAATATGCTGGAAAAACACACAAACAGAATTTATTTTCAGCAACATAAAATATATCAAACAGCAGTTCCGAATACCACCGACTATACATGGCGAGTCACAACAACACCAAGTGAACAAAAGCCACGGCAATTATTTGTTGTATTTCAGAGACAAGCGCGACGTGGTAACCAACAACAAAATAATGCGATATTTGATAGCGCTGATGTTAGACGAATATACGCTAGAATAAATTCAAAGCAATATCCAGAACGAGCGATAGAATGCAATTTTGCAGATGAAGCTAATAAAAACATTACTCGACCGTACATGTACCTGCTCGACGCACTCCAAAAATATCAAGATGTTGGAGATGGATCTCAGATATCAGTGGAGGAATTTCGTACACTTTATCCGATATTTTATTTTGATGTTAGTAAACATAGCGAGTGAACTGTAGACAGCACAGCTGATATTGAAATTACTTGGACACTAGGAGCAGCTCCAGCTCCAGCAGATCAGTTAAACGTGTATGCGTTAGTAATAAGCGACAGATTTGTTACAATTGACTCTGTCGGAGGTAAAATGTCAGTCCGAGTTTAAAGTGCTTTGCACTTTACTTTAAGTTTAATCTGTAATCGTTATATAAGATGACAAAATATATTGTAAAAGAAATGTATTTGACTGATGGTCAAGTTAAAAAATTAGCAGCTGCTGTTGCAAAGAAAAGGCAAGTATCATTGAAGGTCAACCCTAACGCCCAAGCAGGTGCTTGGGGTACTTTAACAAAATTAAATGGCAAAACATGGCGGCTTCTTCGGTTCAGCATTATCTGTAATAGCCAGAACGTTAATACCAAAACTTTTGCCAGTGTTAGGTACATTAGGATTAGCAGCAGCGTCTGGAGCAGTATCTGGCGCAACGAAAAAGGCAGTTGAAGGTAGTGGTATAAAGAACATTTTTGTATGAATATCGATGGTAACAATTTTATGTGATGGATAAATATAATGCCTAAAAGAAAAACAACGACGAAAAAAAAGACACGACAGCGAAAAGGGGGATTTATTCCAATAGCCCCGTTACTAGCGGGATTGGCAGGAAGTCTATTGCCAAATCTGTTAGGAGTAGGACGAGGACTAATGTTGCCAGGAACAAGGAGATAATTTTGATATACTTGATAAACGAAAAAAAGTAAAACATTTCAGTGGAGTTTATTCTAAAGATGAACTTATAGCAATTCCACTAACGCTAGGTTCGTGTGTTATAAATATACAAGATTTCAACGACGGATCTGGCACACATTAGGTAGCTGTTTATGATAATAATTATTTTGACTCGTTCGGAATTCCACCAAGTGACGCAGTAAAAAAGTATATGAGCAGAATGCAAGATACGAAAATAATAAATTATTCGTCTAATCAAATTCAACCAGTTGGACCTTCCGCTTGTGGATATTATTGCGTAATGTTCATTAAACAGATGACCAAAAATAAAGATTTTTTAAAGTTTATTTTACAATTTGACAAACAACCTTCTCACGCTAATGATGAGATTGCATTAAATTTTATCTAAATTACAAATATAACAATGTCAACATATTGTCTTAAGTGTAAAACTAAAACAGAAAATAAAGACGAAACACCAGAAAAAACAAAAAATAATAGAATAATGCTGAAAAGTATTTGTGCAATCTGCGGAAGAAAAAAAAGTATGTTTTTACCGAAAACAAAGTTGTCCAGAGCGGGTTACCATCCTGAAGTTGTCAGGGAGATTATTTTAGTAGACGACTAAATAAATAATGACATGCGACTGCGATTGCGATAGAGATTTATGCCTCGAGCAAAATAAAATTGTTACATATTGTCAGAAATGCAAAAACAGAGAAATAATTGGAACAGATATAGATATACATAAATTTATTGGAAAATTGCCGAAACCAAAAGGCGGTTGGACATTGCCAGGCCATAAATAAACTGGACCTTATAATCCTCTTGATAAACAACTTGACGAAAACGATAATCCGCTGCCAGGACAAGAGCCTTACAATCAAGTTGACGCAATAGCGATGCGCCATGATATCTGCTACAGAGATATTGATCTTCCAGAAAGCGAACAAAATAAACACAGCTGCGATAAAGTAATGTTAGACGAACTTCGTGATACGAAACCTGTAAATATGCGAGAACGTATTGACCGAAGGCTGGTCCAGGGTTTTATTGGAGCAAAATATAAACTTGGTCTCGGTAAAAAAGAATTATATGATGATCTTGCAAATGAGCTACACAGACCTAAAAAAAATAGTTTCCGCGACGTAAAGTTGTCGCAAATGCCGTTGATGATATCTGGGCGATAGACTTAGCTGATGTTTCAAATCTCCCAATATAACGTCGGCACTAATGGCGCTCCAAAGAGATATCTTTTTAATGTTGTAGATGTTTTTAGCAAATACGCGTTTAGTATACCCGTTTCGGATAAAACAGGGACATCGATGACTGATGCGCTAAAACAAATTATTGTTAACACAGAAAGAAAACCAAATAGAATCTGGACTGATCACGGAGCAGAGTTTTTTAATAAAAAATTCGAACAGTTTTTGGAACAAAATAACATTTAAAAATATGTTACAGGAAACGAAGGTAAAAGCGTTGTCGTCGAGCGATTTAATCGCACGCTCAACGAAAAAATCCACAAATATTTGACAGCTAAAAATACGAATAAATATATTGACAATTTACAAAACATTGTTAACGAATATAATAACACGAAACATCGAACGATTAAAATGTCGACAAACGACGCGATTTCAAATCCAATATTAGCAAACGAAAACATGTAACGACGACATAAATTTAAAGTTGGTGATAAAGTTAGAATTTCTTTGACGAAAAAAACATTTGAGAAAGGTTATACTCATAACTGGAGCGAAGAAGTATTTGTTGTTGATAAAGTACTTTTAAGAATACCGGTTACACACTCGTTGAAAGATTTATTAGGTGAGCCTATAACTGGCAGTTTTTATGAGCAAGAACTTCAGAAAACAGAACAAGATGTATTTGTTATTGAAAAAGTTATTAAAAAGCGCGGCAACAAAATTTTAGTCAAATGGCGAGGGTATAGCGATAAATTTAATAGCTGGGTACCAACTCGGTCGATCGAATAATATTATTATAAATTTCTTCATATTTTATTAGTACTGACTTACATTTTACCGGTTTGCATAAAGAACTTAAATGTAATTTTCTCGCACCGTCTATTGCCATTAAATTAAATATTTTAACAAAAATAAAATCGTATTTTATATTTCTTTGTTGTCCAGGTATTTTTACGTTTAAAAAAGGTTTTATAAGTTGCCAAAATATTTGATGCTCGGCAACAGTAAAATTAAATTTTAATATTTTTTTAGCAATATGGTACTTAACATTATATCGTCCAGTTGTTGGTCTGCTTAGATATTTTTTACTAACGACAACATCATCTTCGTCGTCGTCGTTATATAAATATCTTTTTCAGTATAACCAGCAAATCTATGATTGGTAATATTTTCTAATGTAACATTTGAAACTGAAACAAAATCTCCCGAATATAGCTCAGCCAGTCTCTCAATTAAGCTCATTATTATAATAATCTTTTGTCTAATTAATAAATAATAAGATGTTCGGAGAAATAAAATATCATCAGCGAGTTAATATACTAAATAACAAAGAACTAGCTGAGGCAATTCGAGCTTGTTTATTTGCATATAATTTTTATTTTGTTGATGTTATGATAACATTAGGCGAATCTGACAAATTTTTATTAACAGCAGCTGACAAAATAAAACTCGATACAAATAAAATGATGACGTTACGATTTAATCGCGACGATGTCATGGAATTTAGTCATAATTGTCTTTCTCGGAATGATATAGAAAATATCATTAATTATCGTATTTAAAACTAAATCTATCAAATATCAACATCGACGTTGCTGATTTAGTTTTGCTATCAGCGACATTTTTTACTGAGCATTTATTAATTTTATGATATTTTGCCGCAGATGCTATTGATTTAAATTTCATTTCCTCATTAGTTTCTAGATTTATTGAAATTATTGATTTTGGATTTCTAAAATTATTACCGCCAGCATCTCCACTTCTACTATTTTCTTGTTGTGTAACCACATCTAAATTTTCCAAACGATTATCTGTTTTAATTTTATTTATATGGTCGATAACTAAACTATTTGGAATACCGCCATTAAAAGTTTCAAACACAAAACGATGTGACAGATAATGAACTTGGTTAGTTTTTATACCACGTACCATCACGTGTAAATATCCATTTTTATCCAAATTTCCAACAATGTTTTTAGTTTTTTTATGTCTAATAATTCCTTGGTCATTAGTTTCATATAGATCAAATCTTGGATGAGGTTGAAATTCATTTTCAAATCCTAAATTTTCAATATTATCATCAGCAACTGCGCCATTTGCTCTGCATACTCGTTGTCCTTCTGGAATATCGCCGCAAAACAAAGTATAAATAAAATCTTTTCTAAACATTTTAATTCTTTCTGCATTATTGCCTTTTACTGAAATTAACATACCAGCTGGTGTTGATATGCCGATAGATTTTTTAGATGCTATGTTGATAACAGAACCAAGTGCATTCGCAGCATATGGGTTGTACATCGGATGTACATGATAAGTTTCTTGCTCTTCCGCCGTCAGTGGTATATATCTCAAAATTTCTGTCATTATACTATAAGGTTTTTCATATCTCTAATTTAAAAAAATTCAATTAAATATAAAATATTACTATATATATAATGTTAAAATTGCGAGATATTGCTAAAAAGAACATTATCAAATCAGAAAAAATTGCTTCAGCATTTTCTGGTTACGATAACAGTTACAAACTTGATGATCAAAAAATTTTTGCAAATTTTAGCTCCACAAATTTATTTCATTTTTTGCAACCTGTTATATCAGGAGAACTTGCTGCTCATAAAAGTATCAAACTTATAGTCCAATATCATACGATTTTATCAAAGTTACACGCAGTTGAGGATGTACTTGATGTAATTTTTGAAACAAAACGTTTTGACAGCGAAATTTCGGAACCATATTTAACAGCAAAATCTAGAAAAATATTAACTGGAACAAACATTGCCATGGTCGCCGATGAAATACATCAAGAAATAAACAAAAAATTAGAAGAATTTACGTCGTCAGGATCAGGTTGGAAATTTGAAATGATAAAAGAGGTTTTATTTCACACAGCAAAATATAACGTACTTCACGGCAGCGGCGCTAATAGCGCTAGCTACGTCGATCTCCCTCAAAAAATTAAAAACAACAAATGCTGTATAAATGTCAAAGACGATGATGACAAATGTTTTCAATGGTCTATTCTTTCCGCGATGTTTCCAAAAGAAAAAAATGCTGATCGCGTTAACAAGTATTTTCCGCATAAAGACGAACTAAATTTTTTAGGAATAACTTTTCCAGTAGCAGAAAATCATATACCAAAGTTTGAAAAACAAAACAATATCTCGGTAAACGTTTTCGGACTAGATGAGAAAGAAAAAGTTTACCCGAGATATATCTCAGAAAATGCTACGCAAAATACAATAAATTTATTATTTTATCGAGGACATTATTGCTGGATAAAAAACTTTAACGGATTAGTTGGCAGACAGTACAGTAAAAATAAAAATAAAACATATTTCTGCTATAGATGTTTGCACGGTTTTTCTAGCGATGGAAGACTGCAGGAGCATCTCAAATACTGTGTCAATGTTCAAAGAGTAAGTATGCCAAGCGAAAAAGAAAAAATATTGAAATTTAAAAATTATAATCATAAACTAAATATTCCTTTTGTTA
This sequence comes from Megalonaias nervosa, assembly GCA_016617855.1. Taxonomy (NCBI): domain Eukaryota; kingdom Metazoa; phylum Mollusca; class Bivalvia; order Unionida; family Unionidae; genus Megalonaias; species Megalonaias nervosa. The sequence goes on along the minus strand of JAECUM010095812.1, from coordinate 2,996 downwards.
TTTACGCTGATTTCGAGTGTCTACTCGTTCCCGTGGTTGGAGCAGAAAATAATCCGAATAAACCCAGTACTAGAAAAATGCAACAACATATTCCTTGCGGAGTAGCTTAGAAAGTAGCTTGTTGCGCTAACGATAAATTTTCAACACCGATAAAGTTATATAGAGGTGAAAATCCTGCCGTATGGCTATTAAAAAATTTAATAGATGAAGTTATTAAAATTTCTAACAGATTACTTAAAACAGCTCCGATGAGAATAACATCTAAACAACAACTCGATTTTGATAAAGCAGTTGATTGTCATATTTGTGAAAAGTTGCTGGTGGATTCTAACGGAGCACGTCATAAGGTGCGAGATCATTGTCATTTGACCGGCCAGTATCGTGGAGCAGCTCATAACAGTTGCAATTTAAAATTTCATGCTCCAGATTTTATTCCCGTAGTTTTACATAACTTTCGTGGCTATGATAGTCATATCATAGTTGAAGCATTTGGTGATGAGGAAATTAAATCTAAACTAAAATTAAATAACGTAATAAAATGTATTCCAAATAATTTTGAAAAGTATATGTCGGTGACGCTCGGTAAATTACGTTTTATTGACAGTCTGCAATTTATGGCGGCATCATTAGATGAGATTGTCAACAGCTCTACAAGCGCCGGCAGCGATTTTGCTAACCTAAAAAGTTGCTTCGGTGAAAACTATATCGATCTGACAAGAAAAGGTATATTTCCATACGAGTATCTCGACGATTGGAGCAGATTTGATGAAATTTCTCTACCTAGCAAAGATAAAGTTTACTCGCAACTTAAAAATGAAAATATCACAGATGACGAATATAAATACGCGCAAGATATTTGGAATAAATTTAGTTGTAAAACATTTGGTGATTATCATAATCTATATTTGAAAACAGATTTTTTATTGCTAGCAGATGTTTTTGAGAGTTTTCGTCAAGTAAGTTATAGCAATTATGGATTAGACCCCTGTTGGTATTATTCCTCTCCAGGATTATCTTGGGATGCTCTACTAAAAACAAGCAAAATAGAACTAGATCTCCTGACAGATGTCGATATGTTTAACTTTATTGAAAAAGGTATCAGAGGCGGAATTAGCGTTATAACAAAAAAAATATGCGGCTGCTAATAACAAGTACTTAAAAAATTATGATAAAAATCTTCCATCTAATCATATTATTTATCTAGATTGTGTGAATTTGTATGGCTGGGCCATGTCAGAGCAAATGCAACACGGTGGATTTCATTGGATAACACCAAATCAATTTCTTAGAGAAACTGAAAAAGATTTACCTAGAAAAATTAATATCGATTTTTCAGATATCTATTATTTTGTTGAAGGCGAACTAGATTATCCTAATTCACTACACGATCTACATAATGATTATCCCTTTTGCGCAGAGTCAATCATGATTAATTATAGTTTATTATCGCCTGAACAACGAGCAACGACGACATCAAAAAATTCGATTGTTAATAAATTAGTTCCAAATTTGTTAGATAAAAGAAATTATGTTATGCACTACAAAAATTTAAAACAAGCAGTAGATGCTGGACTAATTTTGAGAAAGGTCCATCGCGTGCTAAAGTTTAATCAGTCGAAGCGGATGGCAAATTATATTGACTTAAATACGAAACGTCGTGCTGTGGCTAAAACCGAATTTGAGAAAAACTTTTTCAAGCTGATGAACAACTCAGTGTTCGGTAAGACGATGGAGAACATTCGAAAGAGGGTCTCTATAGAAATTTTCAATGATATTAGTCGCAGAAATAAATTAGTTAATGATGATGGTTTTGTTAGTATGAAAATATTTAATGAAAATCTTGTTGCAATACAACGACGAAAGACAAATTTAAAGTTAAATAAACCTATTTATGTTGGTGCAGCTGTACTTGATGTATGAAAGTGGCTGATGTACGATTTTCACTATAATTTTACCAAAAAGCAGTGGCCAGATTCGGAGTTGCTATTTACTGATACAGATTCGCTAGTTTGTAATATAAAATGTGAAGATGTCTATGAAGATATTTACAATAATAAAAGTCTGTTCGATTTATCAGATTATCCAGCATATAGTGGATTTCAAGATAATACGAACAAAAAGGTTATTGGTAAAATGAAAGATGAGTTTATGTTTATGCCGGTTAGGGAATTTGTCGGACTAAAGAGTAAAATGTATTCTGTCATATTAGATGACAATAAACTTACAAGAAAAGCAAAAGGTATTCCTCGAGGATATGTGAAAAAGATGATGCATTTTGACGATTTTAAAGCAGCGCTAAACAATAGCATCAGTTTTATCAAAACTAATGTCATAAGAACAAACCATCATAAACTTGAAACTGATACGATCATAAAACGGGGACTAAGTAATTTTGATGATAAAAGATATTGCAGTGAGAGAATTAACACACTAGCGCTTGGACATTATAAAATAATTTTGTCTAAACATTAGAAATAATGTTTGAAAATTTAACATTAGCAGATGGAGTTAATAGCAAAATAAAAAAAATAATGGTCAATAACCAACAATTATCATTTGAATTTAACGATGAAATTTCAGGTATTTGTTTTAGTAAATTTGACAGAATCAAACTCTCCCTTATCAAATCAGATGACAGCAAATACTTTAGTTATCTCGAAAGTTTACGAGACGAGCTTGCATTGAAATATGGCAATTTACATAATCCAATCAGTCAATGTCAGTATACAAAAATCAACATAGACCTAGATAGGTCGAAGGTTTACGTAAAAGGTAGTAAGTATCTTCTCGGTAAGATAGCGATGAAAGAATTATTTGAATGTCATCGTAAAGTATCTGGTAGAATTAAATTTTATCTATATAATCATGATAGCACGCTTTACCTAATATCAAACGTTGAAACATTATTTGTTGGCCAAGAACTATAACTCTGTATACCATATCTGATTTTAAAAAGGGAGATAATACTGTTCCAATCAAATATAGCATATATATAT
>JAECUM010095811.1:0-60581 GCA_016617855.1 Megalonaias nervosa | reverse complement strand
GCTTATAAAATGCATTTAGCTATTGCAAAAATAATATATATTTTTTGCAGTCAAGTAAAAGAGGTTCTGATCGATCGCAAGCAAAAAGCCACGTATGAAATTTGATGTAGCAAAAGACATAACTGAGTGTAAGACTCTACTAACGTGCATATGTAGGTACACTACAAACGAATTGAATATAAAGTATTAACACTAGTGATCAATATGCACAATATCCGTAATTAAAATAAAGTAAAATTTCCTATCAATGGCAAAGAAGCTGTTGGTCAGGGCTATTATCAGCTGGGGTCTGTTGGAATTGTCGCCATCAGGCTTAAGGAAACGTCAGTTCTGGGCTGTGGTTGATCTATGTCAGCCTGTCGTTAGAGGCAATTAAGATTCGGACAAATAGCAGTGGGGAGTTTATAACGGGCTGGGCAAGCGGTTGATATATCTCCAGCCTTTTATAACAAGGCGCCAACATTGTAGTCTGCGTGACCTCGAGATTCCCAAATAACTGATCCTGGACAATTTCAAAATCTGACATTTTCCGATACAAGATCGAAGTTAACCCGATCCTTCCAGTCCGTCTGACTGTTAAATAAAAGAATGCTTAATTAAGGATCACTTCTCTTATGACACAGCCATTAACAATCCGTGCATTATGGTGATGTAGCTCGCAACGGTCCCCATAAATCTAATTAATCGTTCACCTGCCCAAATTAATGTGCTCTTCATAGATCGACAGAAATTTGCACCCTTACAACCTCTAAAACATGTATGTAGCCTGTCTTCCAATAATATTTACTTACAAGTAAATGCCAATGTGACTAACCGAAGCTGTATGTAGCCTGTCTTCCGATGGCATGTGCATGCCAGTACATAGAAAATATGACTTACCGATGCTGTATGTAACCCGTCTTCCGATGGCATTGACATGCAAGTGCACGGAAAATGGGACATATCGATGCTGAATGTAGCCTGTCTTCCGATGGCGTTTACATGCCAGTACATAGAGAATATGACTTATCGATGCTGATTTTGCTTGTCTTCCGATGACATTTACATACTTTTACATGGAAAATATGACTTATCGATACTGATACGTCATATTTTTTTTGTACTAGCATGAAAGTTCCATTGGAAGACAGACTACATATAGAATTAGTTCTTGGATAGAGACAATTACTGGATTTTATAGTGATTTCAAACCTGGAATTATATTACTGTGAATCAACAAAAGACTGTTGGCACATCAACACTCTTGAAACTACCACATAAACATCTTCACCTTTAGTTTTGAATTTATTTTGGACTTCTACTGAATTTTATTTAGGACTTTAAATTATTAGGACTTTTATCCGTAATTCTATGATTATTTTAGGATTTAATTCGCAATATGGTAAGTTCTTTTTTTCAACTTTTCAACCTGTATTCTGGAGAAATAAATTATGTGTTGAAATTTACAAAGCTTGTAGCTTTTCACTCTTTTCTGCTACTTACTGTCAGAGCATAACATCGTGACAATAGATATGAGTAATTTCTGGCGGTAGGTATTCACGGTCATAAATTTCCATACTTTTAATATTCGCAGAAAATAAATGTGCCGCGGTAATATTCCCAAGACAGGTAGATTATAGCTTATACATGACTTTATAGCCGGGGCTTAGCAAACATGACAGCTCTCTCCAAATCATTGGCACTGCAAAAGGCATAGATTTCCTTTTCCTGTTATACCACTGGCGAAGATTTGTTGCACAAGTGTTGCAGTATATGTGTGGGGCTCACCTCTTGTCCTGATCTCTAATTTTGCAGCCAAAATAAAGGTGATAGGCTTTCTTAACCATTGTGGTGATACTGCGCTTTTGTGATGCAAACGTCACTTCACCACAAACATAGCAGAAGTTACCGGGCGAGTGTTAAACTCTTACGCAAGGTTACCTGACCCGCCGAGGACCGGAATCTTGAATCGGCAAAGGCGATAGATCGCACCATCTAAACAAAGGTTTGTAGTTATCACACCTATGTGTTAAAGCTTAGTCCAGAGATCAAAGGGAAGTCCACGGGGTGAGAGTGGTGTGTTTTTTTTCTTTCTCATCCGTCCCCACGTTGACAGACAGCGAGAGGTACATTGTCCGCAAAGTTTGATTGGATCGGTTCACAGCGATATCCAATCGGAATTGAGATAGAAGATGTGGTTACAATTCCGATCCAAATGATACTTCAGACTCGTAAGAGAAAATTTAGTATTCGCCTAGAGGGATTGTAGATCAATAGGGTTACTCCAAGAACGAAGCCACTCGTAATTTGGCGGCAAAATTTAGAGGTAGATTCTAAACAAAGACAAAGCTTTGAAAAGGTCAGTAAGTTATTTGCTCAATTTTTGCAGAATATTACGGCATCATAATTGTAATTATTTGTAGTATGTATGCTTAATTACATGGATCGTTTAGTATGTAGAATTATTAGATGCGAGGCGGAATTATGTAGATTGTTAGCTTATGGTCAGAATTAATTTTGTAATTCGCTGTTAGGTTATTTCGTAGTACACTAGTGCATTTATTAATGCGTTATGTTAGAGTACACATGCTTGATTTGTGAATTTGGAATGGTTGAAGTATGCAAGATTAGTTACTATGGACGTATGCGTATATCAGAGCATGGATATTTGAATATTTGTGTACTTTGTATGAGTTGTAAGGTAAAGAAATGCGTCTGATTATTGTGATATTGCGTAGTATAACGGTATTAGGAATATGTATTGACGTATGTATAAGAAGTAATTGATACCGTGTTGTTTATGACGTTTGTTTTACCATGTAAGAACGTATGGGTATCCCGATGTGAACGAATGTGTGATCGAAGAAATTTAATAACTGTTATCTGATGATAGGCTGTGTGTAGTGTGAGATGAGAGGGCTAAGGAAAAGATTATACCGTCCTTGTGTTTTCACAGGAAGCTTTTTAGTGGACAGAGAATTTCGGGTTCCATTGGATCCCGAGTCTTCTCGAGTTGGAGACGGAATTGAGGCTGTAGCTGAGACATTCGAAGTCTACAGAAGAGTAGTCGTGGTAGAGAAGTGGAAGAGGAGGAGAAGGGTCTAGAGAAAGTGGAGGAGGAGGAATAGGAGAATGAATTTGGAGAAAAGTCGAGGATGGAGAGGAGAAGGAATTGGGAGAAATAGAAGAGAGAAGGATACACCAGATGAGTAGAAATACAAGGACAGGTGGAAATCAATCTCGCACTGCTAATCAAGTTATGCAATAGGCTTATTAAACGGTCTAGCGGAAGGAGTGTACCTGGAAATTTTAGTCATTGGATTATTGAATTGTTATTAAATTGTCATTCATTGAATTTCAACCTTTTTGTATATTTAACCATCTAACCGTCGGCATTGCTGACTGGGGGCTCGGAGCTTTACATCTATCTTTCACTAAAGTTAACTTCCAACAAAATAGAGCCTGGGTGGGACTTCTATAATAGTTTAAATAAAACATTGGGAGCACCCCACCCCAACCATAGCAATCCTCACAAGAGCCAACAGATCATATCAGCAATTGTTACTTCTGCATGTTGCCTCCAGTTGGGAAAGGTGTGTCAAAGAAGAAAAAGTGGAATGTGCATTATCCAAACATTCCATCAGCAATACACCCAGTACCCACGGAGATGGACTGCAGGTTCCTGATGCACCAGAATCATTCTCACTTGAGTCAGGCAAGGAAGAGGAACACGAGGAATAGGATGAAACTTCTAGTTCTGAACCATCAATGTCACATGAACCATATTTTCTCCCATCCTCCTCCTCTGAATCACACCTCATAACACAAGGTGAACTGAATGACCTTGTCAGGGATTTGGAACTATCCAAGAGCAAGAGAGAGCTGTTGGGCTCCAGACTATAGCAGTGGAATCTCCTGGCAGGTGATGTTAGGGTTTCAATGTTCCGTGACCGTCAAAAGGATATTGTCCTATTCTTCTTCACGCAAGGTGATCTTGTAGCCTACAACAATATCAATGGTGTGATGGCAGCCCTCAACATCGTTCATGATCCAGGTAAGTGGAGACTGTTCATTGATTCATCAAAGACAAGTCTTAAATCTGTTTTGCTGCATAATGGCAATGTTTTGCCATCAATTCCAGTTGGTCATGCATTCCATATGAAGAAAACCTATGAAAACATTAAACAACTTGAGGTGCATAAACTATGACCAACATCAGTGGCATCTTTGTGGCGATTTGAAGGTTCTTGTTCTCTTGCTTGGTCTGCAGACTGGATACACAAAGTACAGCTGTTTTCTCTGCAAATGGGATAGTTGTGTGAGAGATTCAGCACATCAAAATCCATAATAATCAGCACATTTTATCTCTGAAGAAGACGACTTTTAAAAAGTTGTAGACCAGTGTAATGTGTATGGAACATGCAGTTTTCCGATTTAGCACATTGACACCTCCCACCCATCTTGACACAGACATTTGCATAACCCTTGTGTATTGAGGCAAGTTCCGTTTTTCACAACACATTTATTCACATGTAAAGAAATAAATTAAATTTATCAACGATAACAAAGACTTCTTGAGATGCCTTTTATGAAATGATATACGTTTGAATGTTTATGACAGACATGCGTTCCTAGTGGCAGTGCTCATTCACTCTGCCGTCGGTGTCAAGAGCATCAGTCAAGCACCAGTATTACTTTAAGAAACGACTACAACTACTACTGTAATACGATTCACCTTAAGTGTTCTGATACTAGCTAATGGAAAACGTGTCTTACCGAGTTTGCAGTGTTCCGACTCCCACCCCTCTGGACACAAATATTTATACGAGCCTTGTGTATCGAGGCAAGTTCCATTGTGCTAACAGTCAGTCTCAGCACATTCATTTATATCTAAAAAGGATTGCATTTCTCAGTTATATATGTACTTCTTGTGAATGTACTGAAGGCTGTATAAGGCTATCAATTCGAATGATGTCATTTATGTGATGAAATCCACTGAGAGTTGGTGAAGGATGCCAGTTTGAAAGATGTCATTCTTAAGATGAAATATAATGAAAGCCGTAGTAGGATATCAATTCGAACGGTGTCATTCTTGTGATGAACTCTGAAGAAAGCTGAAGAAGGACATCAATTTGAATGATGTCATTCTTGTGATGAAATCTGCTGAAGGTTGTAGAAGGATACCAGTTTGAATGATGTCATTCTTATGATGAAATCTATTGAAAGCTGTTGAAAGATACCAATCTGAATGATGCATGACAGAATTATACTATTGTTGCCATTATTGCTATTACAACTACTGCAATTATTTCCATATGTGTTTCGAACAAAAACCGAAGCTGTTAAAAGACATGAAAACTCGCTTTGACATGTGTATTGATACATTTTCGAGGGGTATTTACCATTATTCTGATGTCAAGATGCATTACTCCTCAGGATGTATGTACTGATCTTTGTTCATGAATGTGCATGTAACCGTGTCCAAGAAACTGACCTTGACTTGAAATGCGTACATTGCCACCTGAGCACAAAAATAGGCCACAGTGTTCCACATTTACCATGATAGTGTTTTACTCCATTGAATATATGTACACATTATTTATAATGGCTTTTTCAAGAAGTAGTGTCCGTAAAACTAACTTAAACATAAAACGTGTACTTGGTCACTGAGATGTGAAAAGTAAGTCAAAGTGACATTGTATTAACATAGAGGTGCATTACTTATCCTAAATGAAAACGGTTTTACTCAGACATCCAATATGGTCGCTACTGCAGCCCTCTCGAAAATATCTTGCTATCGCTATTTTTCATGAATAAATGAGAAAATAAACATGTGGATTTCACCAAAAGACTATATGTATTTTCTAGCTGGTCCTAAATGAAAATGGTGCCCATCTGATGTCCAATACGTCCAGCAAAGCAGCCATCTTGAGAGTCTTGTTTCATCTCTACTCCTTCTGAACAGAGTGTCATATTGGCAAGGGGATTTTACTGGAAGATTTCTTATGATGTCTAATTGATCCAAAATGAAATTAGGTCTGCCTGGACATCCAATATAGCCACCATAGCGGGGTTGATATTGATCATGAGTTTTTCACTGAAAGACTTCTTAATGTGGCAGTGCACTTTCACTCGACCGGTGGTGTCAAGCTGTATCCGAAGCGCTTGTCGTCCTTTTTTATGGGTATTTTCCTTACAAAAGTAACACGAGTTATAATTAACCATGTTAATGCTTAGCTCCAGCTCCTTCTCTCTATCACTCTTTTAACCTTTCTAGTTCATCATCGAGGGGCAACAAAAAAATAAATATAGTAAAACTGTTTCTATTACAAAAACATGTCAATACTACTACTGCTGTAGCTACTACTACCACCACTACTACTAACTACTATTACTACTACAACTACTACATATAACTGACATTAAGTCTAACCGTAATACTACCTCATTTCTTTGCCTATGTTGTATGTACACTCCTCCAGTATTATTTTGATACTAGCAGGGCTGGCGACAGGCCAATGGGGGCCGATTTGGCCGACTCGGGCATCGCACTCACAGGAGTCACGACAGATAGTAATGTTTAAAAATATATGTATACAGAAAGTTATTTTAAAGCAATGGAAGAAAATTTTAAGTTCAGTATCATATAAAACTTGTTTAAAAGTTTATTTCCAAATGCCGTGCTCACAGGACCCTCTCCCTCCCCCCCGCGTAGATCCAGGAGGCTCCGCAAAAATGATCCAAATCGAGCCCCGTGTTGGCTAAGGTCGTTCCTGGATACCAGTATATGGAAAATGTTACCACTGCTACTTCTACCACTGCTACAACTACTCTGTGCACCATTCGAAAAAACGAATCACCAAACCGAGTAGAAGTAGTATTGTACTATGGCTGTCATTAGCAAATATCTGCATGCTCCAGCTGTTTGTAACTATTCACCCAAGTAATTTGGTAGTAACACATGGGAAATGTGACTTACCGAGTTTGCAGTATTCCACCTTCCACCTCTCCCAACATAAACACTTGTACGACCCTTGCGTATTTAGTCGAGTTCTACTGCTCTCACAGTCAGTTTTAACTCATTCATTTATATCTAAAAATGATTTGCATTCTCACATATATTTTCTACTTTCGATGAAATCTACTTTAAAACTGGGAAAGGATAGCAATTTCAATGATGCATGACGGAATTATACTATTTGTCGCTTCCATTGCCACTACAAGTACAGCTGTTAGCTCTGTATGTCTTTTGACAAGAACTTAAGCCATGAAAAGACATCAGAGCTTTTGTATGAAGATGCAACTAGTAGTTCTGCTACTAGTGTCACAACTACCATTACTTCTATTATTACCACTACTGCCACTAGTACTGTTTTAAGCAATTTTTGGTATCACTTCCATTCCCAGCATTGATATACTTTTACATGGCACATGACATTTACCGAGTTGGCAATGTGTCCCCTCCCACCCCTCTCGACACAGGCACTTGTGCGATCCTTGGACATTGAGGCAGGATCCATTGTTGTCACATTCAGGCCCAGCACATTAACGTATATCTAAAACAGTTAAGTGTGTCTATGATAGATAATTTCTTGTGATGACATTTACTCAGCTATGTGAAAGGTAAATGTTTTCTCGCGAAATAAATGAACAACTAGTGGCAGAGGTTATTTATCTGAACATCCGTGTAGAACCAAGTTCAAAATATTGCCATTGTTAGTAAATGTCTTCCATAGTTTTAAAATGAGTTACATTTAATCTTGATGATGTGTATCTCCGAAGGTTGGTTTAATATTTTTTACTCCTGATGATGTGTATATCCGTATTTTAAGTTATATTTAGTCTTGATGATGTGTATCTGCGTATCTTAAGTTATATTTAGTCTTGATGATGTGTATCTCCGTATCCTGAGTTATATTTAGTCTTGATGATGTGTATCTCCGTATCTTAAGTTATATTTAGACTTGATGATGTTTATCTCCATACCTTCCTCGCCAAATATGTGCTTATCTTTCTCTTCGATTTCTTCTTTCAAGATAGAAAGAAAATAAATATTTCTGATGGAAGAAGTGAAACCAAGACTTTTTCTGCCGCTATTACTAATATATTTGTTTCTAAACAGTAATGAAGCTGTTCGGGGACAGTAAAGTTCCCTTACACATTTATTTAGGTACATAGGTGATTAATACTGAATGATCATGAAAGATAAATCAACTGGTATACATAGGCTACATTTACACTTTTCTATAAAATGATATTGGTGTATTTAAAAAGAGATTTGTCATACAAATAAAAGTTTAATCTGAAAGTCACCTAAACATTAAAACTGTATATAGTCACTAAATTGTACAATGAGGACACCGTGTCCCAGTGTTTACATCACGATTTAGTATTTCTCAGGATGAAAGCTTACATCTATTTGTATGATTACCAGTAACCATGTTGAAGAAACTAATGCAGGCGTAATACGTATATATTATGACCGGAGAACAAATGGGTAGGTTACAGTGTCCCGCATTTGACACGTTGGTGTAATGCTCCAGAGGATGCATCTACGCATTAAATTTAGTGATTGCTCAAGATGTAGTATCCGTGTAACTAAACAAAACATAAAAAGTATATTCACGAACAATGAAGCCTTAAATCTAGGTCAATATATAATGTACATTACTGCTGTTGTTTGTATTCCGATTTTCAAGTTGCCAGTATGCGACCAACACGACTCATTGACACAGGCACTTGTTATATCCTTGAGTATTGAGGCAAATCCCAATGTCCTGATAAACAGTCTCGGTACATTTATCGACATCGAACAACAAATGAATTTCACAATTAAATATACGTTATTTGAGTTGACATTTACAGAACAAACAAAGTTGAATCGAGAGCATTTGAAAGCCAAATTATTGATAATAATAATAATAATAATAATAATAATAGTGTAGTTGTAGTAGTAGTATTAATATTATTATTATTAACAACACCTACAATATCAACTGCTATTACTACTACTTATAGGACTACTACAACTACAAACTTATTAACACATCATTAATTAATATTAATATTAATACTGATACTGCTGCTGACACCACCACTACTCTGTGCACTATTCAAACTACAAGAACTAGCAATCCAAATACAACTATAATTGTACTTACTGCTTTCATTACTCAAACATTTTTACCTTTGAGGTAATTGTATCTATCTCAAAGATTTTAGATACTAGCACATAGCACACATAATATGCAGAGCGGGCAGTGTACCCCTCCCTCCCCTCTCGACACAGAAACTGTTACGAACCTTTCGTTGATTGAGGCCAGTGCAGTTTAGGTACATTCTTTCACAATACCCCCTCCCCCCCCATCAAAAATAACAACTAAATGTATTATAGATGTATGTCCTTATCAAAACGATGTTTAGTGAAATTTGTTACAGAAAGGAAGATTAGTTATTTTTAGCCATGTCGATGTAAGACCCAGTTCTCTTTCTCCATCGACACACACACACACACACACACACACACACACACACACACATATATATATATATATATATATATATATATATATATATGTGTCTTCTTCTTAGAGCGGTAACAATAGCAAGAACACTTTTTTCTCATCCAAGTACATATATCATTACTACTTTTGTTCCGATTACTATCACTACTTCGGGCCTGACCATAGGGTGTGGGTTTGAGTTTCCATGGTTTCCGGACCTCCCCCCCTCGGCTACCCCCGTCCAAAACAAATGTACACACATACAAACGTACACTCACCTGTCACTTGAAATTTGACCTTCGTTTCATTCTTGCGTACGTTTTTTGGGTAAGATGCACACTTGGAGTAAACAGACACATAGACTTAAGCATTGGTACCCTTTCGAGGAAAATCAAGGCCCTTGTGAAATTTTGTCCCCCCCCCACACTTGACCTGATCCGGCCCAGCATTTACTACATGATATACCTCTATAACATAAAATTATAACACATTAGAAACTTCTACCTCATTTCCTTACCGATGCTGTAGGTAGCCTGTCTTCCAATGACATTTACTAACTAGTACATGGAAAATGGGACTTATCGATGCTGTATGTAGCCTGTCTTTAAATGGTATTTTTATACTAATAAATAGAAAATGTGACTTACCGACTTGGCAGTGTGCCCCCTCTAACCCCATTTAACAAAGACACTTGTAAGACCCTTGCGTATTGAGGCAAGTACCATTTTTCTCACACACTGTCTCCACATTTATTCAAATCTAGAAACAAATAAAACTCTTGAGTATATATACGCTATTGGAGATTAACTTTTACTGCAAATTTGCGAACGTTAAATAATAGTATAATGTATATTGTTAATTTGCATTGTTTGTTAGTTTTTTTTATTTTCTTTTTTATTTCATTACATGCGATTGTAACGTAACATTGTATATTTAACTCGACCTTGTCTAAAATTGAGTTCATTCCTGCTTCACCTGAATTGACTTTTTATTCTGTAAACAACTAATACACAGCTAAAATATTCTCTATGATTAGGGGCTTAAATTCAGAATTATTATTAATAGCAGTATATATGTCTGTTTGGGTCTAGGTCGAAGTTTTGGAATTTCCTTAGTGTATTTGACAGAGTCCAGTTTCAGATTTCTAATAATAGCTAACGTTTTGATTTTGTAAACGTTGGGATAATTCTAGAAGGTCATTTTCCATTAGGTAAGATTTTTTTTTATATTTTTTTATTTTTTGATTTTTTTTTTTTTTTAAGGAAAATGCTAATTGTGACCTGAGGTCAAGAAAAGATCTATATAATCTAGCAATTGAGAGGATTTTTCAGTCGCGCTTTAAGATCTAGCAATATATATGAATAATTGCTGGCAGTCAGCATTCACGGTCATAAATTTTCATACTTTTAATATTTATAGCAAATAAATGTCTTTCATGGTACTCTACATCTTAATTATTTTAATAGAAAGATAAAATGTATGAGTACATTTGACCAGTTCAATGTATATCTATCAAACTATATATCTTAATAATAATAATAATACTATTACTATTACTATTATTATTATTATTATTATTATTATTATTATTATTTCCATAACAATAAGAAAATCCATCACTACCAGCACTACTGAGAAAGTATGTGTACTACAGCTGTGACTGGCAAAATTATATTTGCTGCAGCTGTACGTAACCACTCACCCATAGCAGCTTGATATCTAATACATGAAGAACAGGACTTACCGCATTTCTTCCCTGTCAAACTTCGAGATACACATTTAAGACTCTTGTGTATTGCGGCAAGTTCCATTTCTCTCACATACAGTTTGTGCATATTACTTAACATCCAAAACAGTTGAATTTCCCAAGCATATATATATATATATGAGGAAAAGAACTGAAACTATAGCTGTAAATGATAAGCTATTACCCCTGCATCAATTTATTTTTCCCTCACCTATTGTTTTTCTTGGTACTTTTCGCTTTTTATCATTATGAAGTTACAAAGATGAGGTGTATTTAACCAGGTTCAGGTATGTCCACTAACCAAGTTATGTGCATAATAATAATAATTTATTATTATTATTATATTGCAAAGGACCTGATTTTGTATGTACGTCAACAATTGCTTTTAATTTTGTTTTTTTATAAAACCTTTGATCAAAATTTAGTAATGAGCATCCTAGCATGAAGGACTTTTAAGTTTCTGCAGATGATTTCTAACTGCCATTAAATACGACTTCCGTTACTAAAAATAGAAAATCCTTTAAATGATTTATTCATAAAACCACTAAAATAGAATTTGACGAAATTTGAAAGAAAGAATCATGACGTGAACACTTTTCAAAGTTGGACAAAAGTGAACAGAGTATCATGGCATAGACGGATTTCAAATTTGTACAACCACCCCTAATCTGATGCGAAATATGTGCATCATTATTATGCACAGCAAAAGCTTTACACGACTTATTATCCAAAGCCGCTGAACAGAATTTGATTACATTTGACAGCAAGCATGCCAACATAAAGACCTTTCACATTTGTACGAATTATATCCATAAGCCATTAAATGTGTACCCGATTACTAAAATAGGAAAATCTTGAAACGAACTTTTTTCACAAGCATTTAATAGGATTTCACAAACTTGATAGAAAGCACCCTGGCATAAAATCATTTTTAATATATATAACCGATGTTTATATGAAATCAAATATTACTACTGTTACTAAAAATTGACCAAACTGTAACCGAATTGTTTAAAACACCACAGAGAAAACTCTGACATAATTTTACACAAGGTATCCTGAGAGAAAGTGTTTACAATTTTACAAATTATGCCAATTCACCAATAAAAGAAGAGTATTGTTTTTACACAACTTTATGTGGAAAAAATGTTTGACCGAATGTGACCAATATTGACAAAAAGCGTCCTTGCATAGGGACCTTTCAGTATTGGACAAATGTTGATGATTTTGACACAAAGCATCCTGACATAGGGATCTTTCAGTTATGGGACAAATAATGAGGATTTTGACACAAAGCGTCCTGACATAGGGATCTTTAAGTTATTGGACAAATGATGATGATTTTGACACAAAGCGTCCTGGCATAGGGATCTTTCAGTTATTGGACAAATAATGATTACGTGCCATCAGATATAGATGAAGATATTAAAGAACAAAAGTAGCAAATTTTGAACCAGAGGTTTTCATAACAAGGAATCAACAACTTTGGAAAGAATTTCAACAGAAAGCACAAAACTTATACAGATTTCTTGCAAGTTTAATTGGCGATCACAGTCAGGTGAGCGATCTCAGGTCCGTTTGGGTCTATTATTATTATTATTATTATTATTATTATTTAATAAATCAACAGAAAAATCTTCTACTACGCTATAAAGTACTAAACGTACTACTAGTTTTATGATCGCTACCAAAAGCACATAAACCACCAAGACATGTACACTCTTAGAACTGTATTGTCTGCTTTTGTGTTTGTAACCCCCTCTTAGAAGTTAGATACTAGCACATGAAACCTATCGAGATGGTAGTATGTCGCCTCTCAATCCTCTCGACAAAGATACTTGTACAACCCTTGTGTATTGAGGCAAATCCCATTATTCTCCCATCCAATCCCAGCACATGGATTCAAATTTCAAGAACAAATTTCTCAATTAAAGATGTATCTTAAAGATGATGACAACTTAGAAAGGTATACAACTAAAAGTTTATGGAAGTTGTTAGAATTTTTCAACATTGAGTTTTCCCTTAGTTTCAATTTTCCAAGCAGGATATGTTTTGCTTACTGTTTACAAGAAAAGTATTTCTTATAGAAATAAGGAAGATGCGATACTGTTGCACAAATAATTCTCTCACCTGCAAATCACTCTTATAAGTTTGTATGTTTATAGTTATTATTATTATTATTATTATTATTATTATTATGATTATTGTTGTTGTTGTTGTTGTTGTTATTATTATTATTGTTGTTGTTGTTGTTATTATTATTATTATTATTATTATTATTATTTTTATTATTATTATTATTATTATTATTATTATTATTATTATTATTAAGAATCAAAATAAAAATCCTTATGTATGCATATCTCTTTTACAATTTTTACTGCTGCAAATACAAATACTGCTCATGCTGTTATATTTATTACTTGTACTGATGTTGCTGCTATCTTTTCTGCTGGCACACCCATTGATGCTGCTCATTGCTGCTGCGATTTCTACTGGTGCTGATATTGCTGCTGCTCGTTGATGCTAATATTCTAATGGTGCTGATATTGCTGCTAAGATTTCTAGTTGTACTGACATTGCTGTTGTTCATTGCTGCTAGTATTACTACTGGGACGGATATTGGTGCCACTCATTGCTTCTAATATTTATACTGGTGCTGATATTTCTGATCATGGTAACGAGTCATCCATCAATCAACATTGTACCTAGCAGAAGATGTAATGCAGTTACGAAGAAATAATGCAAGTAACCGAGGTCTGTTTTAGATCGGTCCAGGTGTGTTTACAAGAATATAATATTTGATGATCTTGCTTAAATTTGATCTTAAAAGCAATTACTTTTTAGAACAAAAAGTTCTTTAGCAGTATCAGAAAATTTATCATAACATACAATACGTTTGCTTACGTTTGCGAAAGAGAACAAGACCATTTCAAACCAACAAGCCTACCGGATTATAATCTATATCTGCCTGATGAAAAAAATAATATTTTTTTTGTAACCAAGTAAAAGAGTTTCTGATTGATCGCAAGTAAAAACAAGTATAAAACAAGTATGAATTCAGATGAAGCAAAAGACATACCTAAGTGACAAATTCTACCAACGTGCATAAATAAACTGTGCCATCAAACGAATTGAATATGAAAGTATTAAAACTTGTAATCAATAGGCACATTATCCATCATTAAAACAGTTATAGCACTAAAGTAAAATTTTCTATCAGTGGTGAAGAAGCTGTTGGCCAGGGCTATAATTAGTTGTAGTAGCAATAGCAGAACCAGTACTATAATTATGTCATATATCGTTCTATGTTCTGAGCTGGGGTAGACCTATCTCGGGTTGTATTTCATCATCATCATCATCATCATCATCATCATCATCATCATCATCATCATCATCAGTCCCGTAATCTGGAAGACCGTTGGGCACCGCACAAGACCGAACAATCAACTTTCTCCATTCCTCTCGATTTTCCGTCTTTCTCATTGAGTCGCTCAATGTCAAACCTGTCAACTCTCGAATGTTGTCTTCCCACCTCTTTCTCTGCCTGCCTCTCTTTCTTCTTCCTTGTACAGTGCCTTGCAGGATTGTCTTGGCAAGTCCTGATGATCTTGAGACATGCCCATACCACTGCAGTTTACGTTTTTTCACTGTGCTCAGGAGGTCTTCGTGAGGCCCAATGGCTTGTCTGATCCTTTGCCGTATTTTTTCATTGGTGACACGATCTTTGTATGAGACGCCGAGGATCTTTCATAAGCATCTCATCTCTGTGGCTTGTATCCTTTTCTCTAAGTCAGCTGTTATGGTCCATGATTCACAGGCGATAACCAGTGAGTGCATCATTCTGACCTTTGAACTGAGTGCGATGTTCTTGTCGTTCCAGATGGGCTTCAGTTTTGTCAGCGCTGCTTTTGTCTGTGCAATCCTGAAGAGTACTTCAGGCTTTGATCCTTCATCTGTTACAATTCCCCCCAAATACTTGAAGCTGTGGACTGTTTCTAGCTTCGTACCTTGGACCCTGATGTCAGTACTGATGCCCTTGGTGTTGTTGGTCATCAGTTTGGTCTTCTCTGCACTGATTTCCACGCCGTAGGCTGCAAGAGGTTTTGTCGAGGCTCTCTACTAAGCTAGCTATTTCTTGTTCATTTCCAGCTAGTCCATCAATGTCGTCGGCAAAATGTAAGTTGGGGACTGTTCTGCCTCCGATGCTGACTGTCCCTTCATGCTTTTCAAGCGCGTCAGCCATGATTCTCTCCAGAAAGACGTTGAATAGTGTGGGAGAGAGCAGACAGCCTTGTCTGACTCCCACTGTCAGAACGACAGTCGGCTGTATTTAGGGGAATTAAAGTTCGGACAATAGCAGTGGGGCCTAAATAACGCGTTGGGCAAGCGGTTGGAACTGTCTGCTTTGCAGACATCATATATATCTGAAGGGCGGGTGTTATTACAGAAAGAATGCCCATCAGTGATATACATATCATTTTTGGAAATTCTCGCAATGATGAATGTTGTATCCGGTGACGATGTCTCTGAAGCTTATGTGAAAATCTTGTCTCTGTGTGGGCGAGAGATACAAAGGTCACAGAAGAGTTTGTCAGTCTGTGTGGAGTAACACCGGACTATATTATATTGTTTATGTGAAGTTGGTCACTATGTACTGGAGGTCTTGGTGCGATAGTGTTTTGGCCTCTCGAGACGAGGACGATTATATTGATGTTGGCATTGCTTAAGTCGGCGGAAGAATGTATACCAGTCACAAAGGCTTTGGAGCGGATCTTTTGTTTTCATCGCAGTTGCAGCGAGTGACACCCGCCTTGATTTTATGTTCTCCACCAATTAGGACGAAATAATTTTCTTCCAGACTAATTATGACGCAATGAATGATGTTGTCTTTTCCACCTTTTGATCCACCTTTTGATCATGAAAGTTGGATTCTCACTACGATTCGAAAGAATTATTTTGCGGGAAAAACTCTCCAGGCCGGAAAATCAGAATTCGTGATAGCATGTTAACCGACTTTTCGTCACCTTGACTTAAGAGCAATCACGCCATGGTGGGTTTTCCGAATAGGATGTTAATTTTTGCGGGATGCGAGAGGTTTGCCGCGATTTATACTATGTGGAACGAAGAGAAGAGAAATCTCTGGAATGCAGATACAGTTACTATTTGTGTTTGCCTGCCGAGAGTCCTATATAGACCTCGCTGTCCAGAATGTGCCGAACCTCACCAGAATGGACATTGCAAAGAAGCAACTAAAGTAACCCTTGATAGCGTACATGATGCTATCACTCAACGCATTTCTAAGTCTACAGGTAGTTTAATGTGCGATCAGACATGGCGCTTAGAACTTTATCAAGTGACATATAATCTGTTATCTGTATCTGACGTACATAAAGGAGAACAGAAGAAAGTAGGTTGATTTATTCACTTGAAGTGGCCAGGTGTTATTTGTCTATCAGTAACATAAAGTATGAGAGAGAGAGAGAGGGGGGAGGGAACTTCTGTTTTCCAAGGTGCCAGGTATTCAGATCTTATATGTCCCTGACTGGCGTTGAAAGCTGAGAAAGTTGGCTTACTTTCTCATTTCTTTTTGCACTGAAAGTAACACTATGTTACAACAGTTCTACATAAGGAAATACTGTAGCAAAATCAATTCTAAAACAACTGCTAACACCTTATTCGCCTCCATTGCATACAGAATCTATTACATCTAACTGCTATACTACTTCCTTTCATTGCCCATGCTCTGTCTGCTCTCTCCTCAGGCATCATTTTCATTCTAGCACATGCAAAACTACTGTACTGTTACTTCTGCAACTAAAGTATTATGTACATTAATTAAACCACCAATAAGCACCAACACAAGTTGCCGCCAGAGTAACCATCTTGAAAATCTTGTTATCGCCGTTCTGAATAATGTTATCAATATGTGTTTTCACTACAAGACTATATACGATTTCTAGTTGGTCCTAAATGAAAATGGTGCAGATCTGATGTCCTATATGGCCACCAAAGCTGCCATCTTGAAAATCGTCTTTACATCTCCCTTCCTCCTGAACGGAGATTTATTTTGGCAAGGAGATTTTACTGGAAGACTTCATATGCTGCATAGTTGATCCTAAATGAAAATGGATCTGCTTGGACATCCAATGTAGCCACCACTGTTGGTATTTTACAAATTTTTTTATCGCTATTCCTTTCGAACTGCTGGTTGTCATATCAACATGCGGTTTCACTAAAATAATTTTAATAATGTGGCAGCTCCCTTTCATTCGGCCATCGGTGTCAAGCATTATCTGAAGCGCTTGTAGTACGTTTATTTTTTTTTTCCTCACAAAATGAAAGATGGGTTATATATAACGATATTAATGCATACCTTGAGCTCTTTCTCTCTATCATTCTATTAATCTGTCTTCTTCATCCTAGAGCAACAACAACAAGAGAATAATATTATTTCTGTACTAATTCCAATGCAACTACTACATACAACTGCCAGTACCTCTAACTGTAATACTACTTCATTACCTTGCCAATGCTGTACGTACTCTCGTCCAGTAGTACTTTGATACTAGTATATGGAAACCTATCGCTACTGCTACTATTACAACTAAACTGCTCTGTACGCTATTAAGATCAGACCTACCAACAAAACAACATAGTACTACAGCTTTCATTCGCACAAGTCTGTATGCTCCAGATGTATGTAACTAACTATTCACTCAATCAGTTTGGCAGTAGCTCAAGGGAAATGTAGCTTACCTTGTTCGCAGTGTTCCGCCTTCCACCTTTCTCTACAGAAACACTTGTACGACCCGTGTGTATTGAGACAAGTTCCATTGTTCTCACAGTCAGTCTCAGCACATTCATTTATATCTAAAAAGGATTTTGGTTCTCAATAATATATGTACTTTTTGTGATGAAATCTAAAGACATTTAGGAATGGATACTAATTCGAACGATATATGACATAATTATAGTACTGGTTCTACTATTGCTACTACAACCACTACTGTTACTTCGGTATGTGTTTTGAACAATAATTTAAGCCTTTAGTAAACATCAGTTTGCTTGCACCTATGTATGTAAATACAACTAGTACTTCTAATACAATCATTACAACTAATGTTACTTCTATTATTGCTACTATTGCCACTAGTACTGTTTTTAGGCAATTTCTTGTTTCTTTTTCACTCTCAGCATTTATATATTTGAACATGTCACATGTCATTTACCCAGTTGGTAATTTGCCCCCTCACGCCCGTCTCGACGCTAGCACTTGTACGACCCTTATGTATTGAGACAAGTTCCATTATTATCACATCCAGGAATACCAAATTCATTTATATCTAAAAATTAAATTTCTCAATAATAGTGTATTTATTGTGATGACGGTTACTCAAGTCTGTGAAAAATAGACTTCTGCACGCTAAATGAATGAATTACTAGTATCAGTGGGTATTTATCTGAACATCGGTGTAGAACCATGTTCAAAATATTACCATTTTTAATAAATGTTTTTACCACAGATTTTAGTAGAGAAAGGAAGTGAAATGCGTTTAATCTTTATGATATCTATCAGGATATTGTGCTCTACAACTACCTATTAATGTGCTCTTTTCTTCGATATTTTCAATCAATATTGGAAAAAAAAAAAAAAAAATTCTGTTACAAAAACTTCTACGTTATAGAAAGAAAATAAATAACTATTTATGTTGGAAAAAGTTAAACCAATATTTTTCCTGCCGCTATTTCTCTTACTTCTAATATATCTATTATGACAAAGATTGTATCATAATCTTCTTCTCATTTCTTGCTATGAGAAGGAATTACTCATGATTTAAGAACTGTCTCGGTCCATGGTTAGAGAGAGAGAGAGAGAGAGAAGAAAAAGTTCGGGCTCTCTTAAGAAGGTGTCACGCATAATGGTGTAGATACGACTACATTCCTTGGGGAAAGCTCGGCAATGCGAGGGTACGGGATCTGTAAAAAGATAGGTGAGACCTCTCTAGCTTTGGGACTAACAATTCTATTGATATAATTGATATAGATAGATATATAAGGTCACATTCCGGAGATACAACTTATAAACCTTTATATTGAAAAATACAAAAGATATATACTGAGTACTTTACTTTGATCTTACCAACTTCATACGTTTTGTGATTCCTGTATTTTAGAATATAATACAAATAATTAGACATTGTTTGAATTCAAAGATCATAAATTTCAATAGTTGCGATTAATGCAACAATTATTTTAAGAAATATATTTTACTCAATTTTAAGATAAAATGCTAATTTGAAATAGATTGCTAAACATTATTCTTTATTACTTAAAGAATATTTTATTCCCAAATTAAATCTTAGCATGAAGTTGGTAGCGAATTAGCCTTTTCACCATAATAAAAATACAAATGAATATAAATTCTTAAAAACAATTAAATATTCCATTACATTATAATATTAAAATAAAAAGAAAACTCACTACGAAAGTTACCACAGAAATCTTTAACTTTTAAAGGTACTTATTCATTAAGAATTTTACGAACACAACGATTCTTACCTGTAAGAAGATAGGTGAGACCTCTCTAGCTTTGGGACCAACAATTGAAGATACAAGCGGGGCGGAGCATTATTTATACTAGTTCAAGATACCCTTGGCCATATTTGGTAAAGATGTTGGTACCAAGAGTATCATGCAAGCAGCGCGTGTATTCGTCCCCAACCAGAAAGAGGCTCAGTCTACCTGATAGAATCGAATATGTTCTTTACATTATAATCCGCCTAATCAGCATTATATTCGTGTCAGGAAAACGGTTAAACCTTAGGTTACTAAGTCAGACAGAACGCTAGGAACTTTTTGCCACTGAGTGTTGTTTCTGCTGAGTTAGCATACGCATGTATAATACAAGAGAGAATATTTGTACTTGTTGTAAAGGAAGCAATCTTTATCAAAATAGAATATAGTTCTAGTAAATAAAGTTAATGTCCATATTTTTTGTGGAAATTATTTCCAATATAATTTAATGAAAAATTCATCCAATGAAAAATTAGTTTTAATACAATTTAGAGAGAATTTCAATGTTATTACTTTTACTCAAAAATTCTATCCTAATATATCTGTTTCTAAGCAGTAATGAAGCTGTTAGAAGACAGCAAAACTCCCTTGTACATATTTATGTAGGTACTTAGGTGATTAATACCGAGTGATGATGAAGACAAACCAGATGGTTTCAATAGGTCACATTTACTCTTTTTTATAATATGATGGTGGTGCATTTTCTTAAAGAGAAATGTTATACAAATAATAGGGTAAAAAGCCTCAGCTAAACATCAAAGTTACATAGATTCATAGGAATGTAAAAATAAGGACACAGTGTCCCACTTTTGAAATCACGAGTTAGTATTTCTCATGATGCAAGATTACATCTATTTTCATGACTGTATAAGTAACCGTTATGATGAAACTGCTGCAGGCATAATACGTGTATATTATGACCGGAGAACAAATGAGTAGGTCACAGTATCCATTGTTTGACATGATGGTGTAATGCTCTATAGGATGTATCTACACATTAAATTTAATGATTGTTCAAGCAGTAGTGTCTGTATAACAAACTAACCAAAAGATACAAAATATATTTACGGACAATGTGACATGTTGATAAAGTGATGGTGTGCTACTCTACAGAATGTGTGAGCACATAATCTTGTGTGCCTGCTGAGACAATGTTATCAGAGATATTTAGTTAAAGGTCTACCTATATTGTACAAACATGTGATATTATTATAGTCATAAACAAAATGCACTTGGTATGTATTCGCACCACAAAAATGTTTAATTAGACTTAAGAGTCCGCTTTTTAAAATGAAAAACTTATTCGGCAATCTCCGTAAACAATCGGTAGTTTCCGCGTGCCAAAACTGGATATGACGTACATTTATCCCTTCTATTCAACCTAGCCATTCAAGTGTTTAATTTCCCCACGTAAATGTCTATGTGATATATCTTACGATCGTGCTTTTGTACAGCAAATATGGTGCACTGTGTTGCATATGGATGTAATCAAAAGAGAGATGATGGGAAAAAAGGTTCTTTCTATTTCCGAAAGATCCTTTTTACCAGGAAGAAAGTGGATTCAAGCTGTGGGACCGAATAGGGTGAGGGATGGGAAAGTTCTATCATTTATGCCGGATTATAGTCAATTTGGTCCCAAAGACAATTCGGCCCAACTCGAAAGACAGTTCGGCCCAACTTAACAATAGTTGAACAAGTTCTTTTTCTTCAAACAACAAGTAGATACTATGTAAGATAGGTTGTAGGAAACAAAACTATATTTAAACAAACTGTCTTGATATTATTTTAAAGAAAATAACCATACTTCGTAACGTACATATATATGAGAGAAAACACAAACTGACATATCTTGCTTGTTCTAATTAAAATATTTATATACATTTTCATGCTAAAAAATATATGCATTAAGTCTTCCGTCAAATTATCAATATTGATTTATACAACAATATTCTACAGAAGACGTATGTATTTTTCAAGGGTAGTGTACAAGAGATATTATAACAAATATATTTAATTTTTAATTTTAGGCTTCAGTTCGTGACACTGCTGTATATAATACACACGAGAGAGAGAGAGAGAGAGAGAGAGAGAGAGAGAGAGAGAGAGAGAATAATGTTGAGCATTTTGTCAGTGTTTAGTTGCTGCAATATGAAGCTCTTACCAGTTAATTATATTGTTTGTTTTTATTTTTCAAGTTGTCTTAGTGTGTGCGCGCGTAAATTAAAAGCTTGTCATTACTAGTCAATATCGTCAATCATATTTGCTTCATTACTCAATACCAATAAGAAAGGAAATAATTTTGTGTTGAACTTGTGCCCCCCCCCCCGCACGGTACAAAATAAATTGATAAACATATACTTATTTGAAAATAAAATGAAAGAAACTAACCTTGCATTGTTATCATTTATTCCTTCTTTTTTCATCATGCGAAATTTATTACAAAAAAATATATCCACGAACTCCGAATTTGTAGCGGATGCCGGCTTGCGTATGCATCCTTACTGTAGTATGTACCGCTTATGTCAAATAACAAAATCGCAAACGAGACGAACATATCACGCGATTGCTTGAAGGCACCTGCCATTCACGCATGAAAAGTTACAATGCGCAAACTAAGACAGTTTTGTATCCAGGTTAACTATACGACGGTATCTCGCAAATACAAATCATTATTTTAAAATACATTCACTGTGAGTGCAAA
This sequence comes from Megalonaias nervosa, assembly GCA_016617855.1. Taxonomy (NCBI): domain Eukaryota; kingdom Metazoa; phylum Mollusca; class Bivalvia; order Unionida; family Unionidae; genus Megalonaias; species Megalonaias nervosa. The sequence goes on along the minus strand of JAECUM010095811.1, from coordinate 38,074 downwards.
TGATAATCTTTTCGCTAGCATGGGTTACAAAAGTATTATTAAAGCAAGTTATTGTTGTGTATACTATTTGCCTTGCAAACATCAATTATGATTACATATGGCAAACAAATAGAAGCCCGGGTGATGAATAAACACAGTGAGCAATAAACTCCTTGCTTAAACCGACAGGATATCAAATACAAAGGTTATTTTATTTCAAAGCAAACCAACCCCGGAAACTGACTTTGGTATCTTTTAAGTGTGCCGATTTTTTCTTATGAAGTCGGCCGACATAAGGAAATTATTATTTCTTCTTTACACTTGATAATTTTTCGTTTTTTTTTTATGAGAGTATAACTACTTTTAATCATGTAATACAAATCTGATGCAAAAAAAATGTCGGAGTATGGCCGGTGACCTTTAATATAAAAGTTCTATATTTGCTAATACTAACTTCGATGATGAAGACTGATAATGGTACGACAAGACGAGCTGTTCTGCACTGCATCAACTACTACTACTACTAATGTCAATAGCAGTACCAAAACTACTACTTTTGCCCTATGGTAGACTACTAAAACTACATTAGTCACCAAGAGAGAACGCCGTTTAATTACACTTTCTGTTTTCTGGACCTAAATGGTATTCATGACTAATTGTTTGTATTCCCCTCCAAGCATTTATATATTAATACACGGAACTTGTTGCTTACCCATTTGGCAGTGTGTGCCGTGCCATCCCTCTCGACACAGACACTTGTACGACCCTTGCGTATTGAGGCAAGTTCCATTGTTCTCACATCGAGTATCAGCACATTCATTTATATCTAAAAGCAATTGATTTTCGTAATGATATACGTACTTCTTGTTATGACGTTTACTCAAAACTGTGAAAAGAAGCAAGTTTTGATAGTTAAATCACAGAGTTACCAGTGGCAGTGAGCATTCACAGGGCTGTCGGTGTAAAATCGTGTCCGAAGGATGGACATTGATAGCAGTTCTTTTTGAATTTCTTTCTTACAGAGAAGAAGTAAAATGAGTTATATCAAAACCTTGCTGATGTATATCTTTATATCTTTCTCTTCACTTACCCTTTTATCTTCTTTTTGTCTTATTTTTTAAATAACACAATCAATAATAAAAACAAATGCTTCCGTTTAAAAAACCGCTACAAAAACTACAGTTGCCGCTATTAATACTACTGCTGCCGCCACTGTTATCAAGTGTTTCGATGAAAAGCTGAAGTTGTTGGAAAGGTCAACAATCACTTGTACATATTTACTTGAACACAAAATGCTTCGGTTTGTCAGTACTCAGGGTAATCAATACTATGTGCTGATGAAGAGAAACTAACTGGTTGAAGCAGACCATCTGTACTTTTCACTTTAATATGGTGTAATGTGAAGGATGTGCGTTCTTAGAACATTTAATTGCTGTAAAAAAGAAGACTTGACCTGAATATTGAAATAATACACAGTTACTAAGTGTATAAATGAAGACATAGTGTCCTACTTTTGACATCACTATATGGCACTTCTCAGAAAGCTTGTACACGTATAATTTCATGACTCAGCTAGGAACTGTATCCAAGAAACTAACTTCGACCTAACAAATGTTCATTATCTCTGGGAAACAAAGAGTGAGTCTTATATTATTATGAAGAATACACCACTTTATTAAAGTCAATGAAAAGAAAGATTCATGACTAATTGAGAGATTAAAGTCATAGGCATTGGAAGCATTTACAAGCCTGAGATTACGTTCAGATGTAGCTGAAATTAAAGAATACTTCCTTCAAAACTTTTTAGTAATAGTTATGTATTATCTTACCACTTTAGGTCTTAAACTATGTAACAGACAGAAAGTGAAGCCAGCAATTTTAAGGAAAATCAACAAACAATTTATTTCTCTACAATACCAACTGAAAGTTCAATAGATACTTATACTATGGTGAAAATAATCCTTTAAAAATCATGAATGTCCTAAACTGAAAAGTCCATAAATATAAAATCTTCGAATAAATTCCAATAGGCTTGAATGCCTTGATATAACACAAAAGTACAATTCAGAATGCTTTTCAATGAGTTATCAATAATACAAAGTAGTGTATATAAATCCAACAGACCAATGAGCACTTTGCTAATTAAAATGAACAATTTAAATAAGTAATTCGTCTCAAATTATATCTGAAATACTGATCTAATTCAGTAATAAATTATTTGTTTATCAAATCCCTATTTACTTAAATTTTACTTGACCTATAACGTAATAAATTGGGAAGATTTAGAACGGAAGAAACCTTATCTAACTTTAAACAAGACCGATCTTGAACTCTTGCTATGTGGGCATGTTGTTTAGAACTTACAATCATGGACAAAAGTTAAGCACAAAATATAAATTAAATATACATGTCAATATCAACAGTTTTAATTTTTGTTGTTCTTTTTATGCTAAGTAATTTCCATTCGATTTCAGTAAATAAACATCTTCAGGAAGCATATTGTGTAAATCTGGTTACAATTCTTTATGTTTCAAGTTGAATCTGTTCCATTTCATCAGACTCAGACAGTATGCAACCATCCCAAACACTACTAGCATATTAAAAATAGATCTAATATACGAAACGCAGAATTTAATAAAATGTCTTGTTTTAGGACATATTATAGTTTTTGTATATTTACTAATCTTGAGAACACTCTTCCATACTATGACTTGTATGAGCCGTGCTATTGTAATATAAAGAAAGGTACACGTCACAATGATTATGTTACTGAATGAAAACGCGGTTAGTACTGACGCAATTTAAAAAGCTGTCCTTTGATGTCTGACATTTTGTATATCTTTTCAATAACATAAATATTGTCGAGCTCATTCGACCATTTACTTTCAAATGGATGTAAAGAACAGTTGGTACTGTCAACATTTTATACTGACGAAATATATTTGCTTCATAAATTGGGCCTTTGTACATTATCATACCCAATAACTGGTTTCTCATTTTCATCTAGAGATCCTAAACGCGGAATGCAATGTAAAGGCCTATAGGAGGAATACAATTTAAAGGCCTAAAGGAGGAATACAATATAAAGGCCTGGTATCCTTGAACAACATATAAGTTGCAAACGGGTTTGAAATTGCACGTGCTGGCTTCATCCAAATAAGTATAACTATATTAAATACAATTTTGTCCTGGGTGATTTTCTTATTCATAATTGAATCCGTACTGATTTCTACTGAATCCAGATTGATTTTCCACTAGTCTTCGTGGCTTGGTTTTATTCGTTGTTTATCTCTCTTTTGTTTAGCCTTTCGTATATCTGAGACGAACCATAGTTAAAACTATTCATCTTTCTTGCTTTCTTTCTCTTTAACATATATTATCATAAATAACAATAAAAATAACTTCTTCTAATACTACCGCCACTAGTACTGCTTTTGTTTTTGCTTACATCATATGCTGTTACTACTAATACTCTTACTACCCCTACTGCTGCCAATGCTACTAGTAATATTACTATTACTTCCCTACTACTACAATATCAGCTACTACTACTACTATAGTACCTGGTGCTACAACTGGAACTGTTTTTACTAATATTGTTACTACAACACTAGCTGCTGCTAATACTATCGGTGCTGCTGTTACTACTATTGCTACTACTGCTACTACAACACAAGTTACTGCTAATGCTGCTGTTGCTGCTTTTACTACCATTGCCGCTACTTCTACTATAAAACTAGTTACTACAACTGCTAGTGCTGCTGCTGTTACTACTTTTGATATTGCATCACTATTTACTACTACTGCTGCTGTTTTTTTTTTCTAATATTTTTAGTGCTGCTACTACAACGCTAGTTACTACTACCTGTGCTGCTGTTATTACGTTTGCTACTACTGTTACTACAACACTAGTTACTAATACTACTGCTGTTACTACGATTGCTACTACTGCTACTACAACAAGTTACTACTGTACTACTTCTGCAGCTGTTACTGCTATTGTTAATACAACACTAGTTACTACTGCTACTTTTGATACTACTGATTCTACTGCTGCTGCTGTTACTACTACTACTACTATTACTACTACTATTACTAGATGAAGTACTGAAACTAATAGCTCCAGCAATACTAATATTTTATACTACGAAGATGGTATTTTAGCAGACATCAGTAAAACATTTATTTTTTTCTTTGTAAAATATGTTCATTTGAAATTTTTATTTATACAGTAGTTAAAGGAAATAAATTTATACTCCATATAATTTTGATGGACATACTGTCTGATGTTCGTTACATACAATGTCGTAAATAACATGTAGAACCTCTTGTAAACCGAGTTAAAATGTTACATATGCGCACTGATGAAATGTGTAAAAATTATCACTAAAGCTCCAGATCTCGGTGAATTATACACTACTAATGAAAGGCATTTTTACAAAGAATTATATCTTACACTTGCTTTAAATCAGAGTAGAATTTTGAAGGCTGTTCTACAAGTGGACTTGTCTTTTCTCACACTCTCTTTGTCTCGTATATCCCTCAAAGTAACGTACCAGTGTCACAGTTTTGTCCCGTGAAGCCCGAGTCGCACGTGCACGCATAGGATCCATTCATATTGGTACAGCTTCCATTCTTACACAGGCCCATGGCGCATTCGTTTACATCTAATATTAAAAATAAATGGAGTTAGTTTGGTTGTTGTTGTGGCTTATTTCACTGCTTCTACATTCAAATTACATTTCAAAAGCAATGTTTTGGGAGAATTACATTTTTCGATTTAATCTCTGTCTTTCGTCCGTTTGATTCAGAAGTCTTATATTCGTTGACACTGGCATGTATAAACTGGTCCTGAAATATTTGATTCTTTTGTTTTATCAACAAATTCTCCGTCTTTGTGATTTATACTTATATTAGCAAAATAATATCGTTTGACTTAGGTTACGTCTGCTTCTGTCAGTAGTCGCATTTATTTGTGCTATCGTCATTAGCATTGAGGAGTCTATGCTGCAAGTACATAGAAGGGTCATTTCAAAAGTAGATTGAAACAAACATGCAACTATCAAAACTAGTTTGCATAATAATGTTTTAAATTAAGGAAAAGGCATTTGTTGTGCTTGTATATAGAAATATGTGGAAATGCAATAAAAAATGATTATGAAGAAGAAAATATATTTTCCAAATTACAATTTTCTGGCTAGAGTTAATTTGCCTTTGACACAACCCTGACAATATATGTACGTGCATGACCAGTTCGTTAATAGATTGATATCTCCATAATGTCGTTCAGTTTCAGGTACAGAGTAGTCAATAATGTGACGTGTATACTGCTGCATGAGATCAAAACTAGAAAGTATATTCTTGCCTTTATATGGGTCACATTTTTTTTAAACAAGGCAGATAGTTCAGACAAATTTAAAAAAGTCAATGTACTGAAAAGTTTGAAATCATGTATGTATATTAGACCTACCATTGTTGCATTATAACTGCTACAAATAGTGGAGATCGAGAAATAGTGGAAAATCAATTAAAGGAAGATGGTATAGCTTTACTTATCTAGCAGATACTATATTAGCTTTCTAACTGTACTGTATGGCCTACATTTAGTCCATATATGTTTCCACAAACGTACTTTTTTGCTTGCTTACCTCTACGAATACATAACTATTGTACTAACCCCAAATCCTAGGCGCCAAAGTTGGCGTCCTCATATAAAAATACATATGCATATGCACAGCCCCACTGCAATGCTACTATTTTTTAAAATAGGTCCTTGGCAACAGTTTGGAGTGTATTCATTAATACTTCCCGCAGGGGAGAATGCTAAGGGGGCTAAATGTGTACATACATATGTACATTATTTGTCTGTTTTTGGTTACGCTTTATGTTTAGCAACTTGTATAGATCCTCTTGTACATGGAATCATATAACTTGTACATGGAATCATATAACTTAACGAGGTGATGTACTTGCTATATCTTCAATAGAGAAGTAGCTCAAGATCAAGGTGACCTACATTTCACGCTTTACGGACTTTAAGTTTATGTCTCAACGTCTTTTCATCCCAGAATCTCCAAACGTGATCATTCTATACATCTCTACTAGTGCCATATACTTACAACTAAAGAGAGTCAATTTAAATTTTACATTTAAATATCTTAGGTTGAGATTTTGTAATTTAGCTCCTGATCACATAGGTTTTTTGAAGTGTCTGCAGTGTGGCAGTTTATAGTGATGTTTAGCACTGGAGCATCATGTCCCACCCAGTCACATTATCCTGACACGAGGCCGACCAGTCCTAACACTAACCTCTTAATGCTGAGCACCTAGCGTAGCAGCTGTGAGGAGATGCGTCTAGGTAAGTAATGTACATACACCGCAGAAAGAGGTCTACGTTTACTATATTTATTACTTCAATGACTTTTTTCAAATTTTGTTTGAAGTTCGAATCGAGAACCGTGATAACTGGGTGCAGCTATGTTAGTAGTACAGTCTAACAAGAAAACAAGCCACGGTGACCTACTTACTTACTACCATAGGTACATCATTTGCGTTTAGCTCATGACCACCTATATTTACCCTGCTATATATATATCGTAGTGTACACATAAGACCCTTTCTGACCAATTTAGTTAGAAGTATAAATAAATATGTGTATTTAATAGTCAACGTAGGTTACCCTCAACAGGTTAAAATAAGTGCAGGTGGAAATGAGTGTAGGAATTAGATGAGTGGACTGCACCCTTTTCGTGCGAGTCATCATCTGTAGTGGCTAATCAAGGTAATTACTGAAGGATAAAGTTTTCTTCTGATGATGCTGATACTGGCTGTCAGTCCAATTTTGCTCAAAGTATGTGAACTTTGATCCAGTAAAATCTTGATTATAGCGGTGGATAATCATACAAGCTTCTGAACCAGCTTTGATGCACACTGGTTTAAAGAAATACAATGAAAAGAAAAATTGAAGGAATCTTTTATTATCAGCTCATTATAGTACTTCTACACTTCGTTGTTATGATCACTTTATTCTGAATTTATCACTTTGATCCGTATTATTCCACGGTATTATTATTCCACGGTAATGTCCTCTTAAGATGATTAAAAGCTTTGTTGATGGAAGCTATGTAATCCTTGATTAAATACTTATTAAAAGTGAGTAACATGACTCTCTAGTGTAATTCTATCCAGAAACTGCTTAATATTAAACATTTACTTTGCGTATTTGTTGATGTATTCTGTTTATACCTCGAATGAATCATCATGAAGTAAGGACAATTTATTTTGCATGGCAGACGTTCACTTTTGACCTTGGGGTGAAGGACACAGCAAAGGAAGTTTTGCATTAAGGTTTAGTGAGTATTTTTCACATGCTCTCCTTTTCCTTAACCCGTGAAGAAATATTTTAATCATTGTGGTATATCCTTACGACAAAAGAAACAACAACCACTCCCCCCCCAAAAAAAAATAAAAACCAAACGAAAGACCCCACAACAAGAATTCATTTTGCTCCACCATATTTTATCTGTGTGTATGTATGTCATTAGGATTGCATGAATGCATTGAATGTTGACTTGATATGCAGGTCCAAACTTTATCAGCACGATATTCTGCGATAGTGTGTCGAAGGAAGTTTTCTTTTGTGTAAGGCTGTGTTTTTGATATGGCTTCTATCACCAAACTCCCGAGCTCTTGATGAACAGAGATCAATTAACATCAAACCTCAAAATAACAAAAATCAGATGTATGCAAACTTGGTCGCCCTCTTTGCGATATGGAAACTCCTGATACTTTTGTATGGAGAAGTGAAGCACACGTCCCATACTTTAGGGCAGCGATATGAAATTCTAAATGTGGATGATGTCATTTGTTACAGCTAGTTACAATTGAAATGGGGAGTTTCACAACATACAACTGCTAATTCGGATCTTTTTCTTAGGCTTTCATTTTGCAATTAGATTTCAAAATGTTATAGATCATTATAGTGAGACATATAGGTTAGTAGTTGTTTTAAACAAAGCTATTATCCTGGAGGAGACTCAACAGTTCCGGCATAATAAGTTACACGGATTGTGGACACAACAAGTCACATTTCAAGATTGATGTGTTTACATCTGCCATTAGTTCTTGCCTTAGTTACGGAACATCTAATTGATCCTCGTAATGATGTATTCAAGGCTGATTTATTAGGGGCAGATTGATACGAAAACACACTGTCAGTCCTTACTTCACGCTGTAAACTTAATGTGCACAGATTTAAAACAGGAATGAAAGAGAAAGATAAGGTTTTCTTCTGATGTAGAGTGTATTAGAAAGCATACTCTTTTGCTTATGTTTACACATGCACAGGCAGAAATAAATTGGGATTAGAATTTCAACTGCAAGTGTAAGCTAAGACAGTATATGTGATTTGATCACACTTGTTGTGAGGTCCCGTCAACGTTTAATAGATGAATAATATTTCAAGCGACGTGGACACGGCGTTTCAGAGTTTAAATTTGGCTACGAAGAGGTCGTTCGAACCGTTAAATAAGCCTATCCTAACCTAGAAAGAGTGGCTGAAAAGTATAGGCAAGAAAACTCAATTTATCCTCATTTGAGTTTCCATGGAAACAATGCTCATATTGTGAATATAAGAGTTATTTTCCACGTTGTCTTGGATAACCAGCGCATCAATTACAAAGAGAGAGAGAGAGAGAGAGAGAGAGAGAGAGAGAGAGAGAGAGAGAATGTACTTAAAAACTCGCTTTTATGAGCACTTGAGAGAGTCAATGGTGACAAAAACGTAATATTTCTCCACAAACTATCAACATCTAAAGCATCTAAACGTCCTGTTCAGTTAATGATTATATAATAAGACCAGCTGAACTGCTTTGCAGCAAACACGGCTAATATTACTTGCTGAAGAAAAGAGGCATGACAATTTATAGAATCCAGCTAGCGACATATTCACAAAGTAACGAAATGAAAGAATCGGTCGTGGGGATGACAAAGATCTTGAAGATAGAATGTGTGTGTGTGTGTGTGTGTGTGTGTGTGTGTGTGTGTGTGATTTGGATTTTTAACGTAGCTTTAACAATTTCTCAGTCATATCGCTACGATGTCTACAGTGTGGCAGTTTATAATGATGTCTAGCACTGGGGCATCATGCCGCAGACATGTAGCATGATGTCCCACCCAGTCACATTATCCTGACACCAGGCCAACCGGTCCTAACAATAACCTCTTAATGCTGAGCGCCAAGCGAGGCAGCTGTTAGTACCATTTTTGTAAGTCTTTGGTATGACTCTGCCGGGAATAGAACCCACGACCTCCCGCATCCAAGGCGGACGCTCTAACCACTAGGCCACCGGAGCGGTATGATTGAAGATAGAGAGGCGTTCATCATAGCATTCTGACGGGATATGAATATGGAAATATTGGAACGTAAGGACATTTTTAAAACATGAATTTATTCCGTTTTTAGTTTGATTTTGCTCAAATATTTATCTTTTTTTAGAACAGAGGCAGAGAGATCGCTGTTTTGTCTTAGAAGCAGAGGTTCTGGTACACAAAAAGACTCCTATAGATAATAAGACTTCTTAAGAGTTTGGAAAAATATGTGTTGTTTATTTCCTCAAAACAGTATCAAATTAAAAAAATTCATCTTCTTACTTTGTATGAATTGGTTAATAAAGGATTCACGTTAATTAATTGGCACAATAATTAAAACCGTGTAGTGGTCCTGGCTGGTGATATTAATGTTTTTAGTCTCGTATTGGCCTCTAAAACCAGAATGACACACAGACAGTCCGGTTTAGATGAAAAATGCTACATAAACAGCTCTGAATCAGATAACTCTTCATGAAATAAGCTAGCTGTAAGATGAACTTTGTTTCGAGAAAATATCATATCTTTCCTTGCAACTATTTTTCATTGAGCTGGATGCAACAAGAAGAAAGCACGAAAAGTCTTTATGCGAAGCTAGGAGCTTCTAACATAGAGAATGGTCAGACTGACATACAGTTGTATTGCAAAATGTATGTTTTGCTGGAGGTCCAAAACTTATGTAACGCATGAGGCATCATGTTCACGAGAAGCAACTCACTCATTATCACGTGTACAGGTTGCATTGTCGAGACATAGTGTTCTTCCATTTGAAGAATGGCTTATGCCAAAGCTAATGTACATTAGCAGAAGGATACCTAACGAAACATTGCTATGCTATTCAACGTACTTAATTGTAAAGGTTACCAATATGATGCACATTAAATATTTTCGAAAGTTATCGATATCAAAAGGAATTTGAATCTCCCCTGATATTTGCCTAGAAAACGTCAAATTGAAAGTATGTGATATATATATATATATATATATATATATATATATATATATATTCCATTCGATGATAAATATTATATGTTTATCATCGTTATTATTATTATTATTATTATTATTATTTTGATCATCACCTTTGTCGTCATTGTAGTCTTTTCCTCATCATTATTATAATAATTATTTTCTTATGGAAAATAAATTGTTTAAACTTTTGAAAGTATAGTTTATTTAAACGCCAAATTTCAGAGGTAAAATATATTAATAATTTGAAATACGTCAGAAGTTTTCAACTGGTTCGTTGCGTCGAGAGGTCGCCTTGTGCTTGTTGCAATACCGTGAACACTGCAACTACCAATGTTGTTTAAATGATATATTTTCATAAACTCAAGTGAAAGTAAAATGAATATATAAAAATTATGTAAACTAGCACATAAATACTGTATTCACGAGTTTCAGCTGTACAATACATGTAAACAGAAACCAGCTTTATCATGGCAATGACAGTATCAACTATAAAAGCGGCGGACACTGAAATTGATTATTCAGTACTTTTAAGTGATCTATTCCCAGGAAAACCCCAGGAAGAACCACAGAATCGCTCCGTTGTCTAGTGGTTAGAGACTACGCCTCGGATACGGGAGGTCTCGGGTTCGAACTCCGGCCAAGTCACTCCAAACAACATATAAAAATTAAACTAACAGCTGCCTCGCTAGGTGCTCAGCATTGTACTAGGACTGGTCGGCCTAGTGTCAGTATAATGTGATTGGGCAGGACATGATGCAACAAGTCTGTGGCATGATGACCCAGTGCAAAACATCTCTATAAACTGCCACACGGCGGACATTGTTGCGATATGACTGAAAAAATAGTTAAAGTTACGTCAAAAATCGAAATCACACACACACACACACACACACACACACACACACAGAACAACGGACCACGAGAAGCTACTGGCAGCTTTCTCGCATACCCAAATTAACCAAATTCGTGACTCGAACAGACAGAGGTGAGAAGGCAGTGATCGGTAAATAGCAGGGGTTTAGACCACTCGGCCACCAGGGACCTCGTTGTTTTCGTCACAACATTTTATCTCTTTTTAGATAGAAAGACAGTTTCTTGTTAAAACCAAGTTTACTATTTTTGCCGCAGTACATCCATGGCCGAGAAAGGAATTATCCTGAAAGATTAAGAAATACGCAACGACTAAGAAACTAACAGAAGCCGAACAAAAGTACGTGGATTTAAATATTCAATTATGTATTGCATGACTAATAGTAGAGTAAAAGTTCAGTTTTTGGTGATGAACAGAGGATATTCTCATCCAATAATGTAAACAAAGAAACTGTCCTCAACCGGCATGTGGACTGGATAAACACGTCAGTTTCGCTCTTAATTAAATTTAGGTTCAGTGGACCTGAAAAATAATATAGGCTCCCAATTTTTTTTTTAAATCCACTTGATGCTCGTATGCCGTGTAGTTATCTATTTTAGATAATTTAAAAGTAAATTTCTCTCCGGCATCAATTAGACATTTACTTTTGGCTTTTTGAGAAAGAATTTTAATGAGCTTTACAAAGATATATTTTGGAAAACCTTGGATTTCTAGATAGCTAAGTAATTTTGTACTTTATGAGCGAGTAATATAATATGTTATTTGTGGACTCATTAACAAGATAGCATTATCCTGTTTACAATTTGGTTTTACGGTTCAGAAGGCGTTGCATACTACAATAAGCAAAACACTTGAACAAGAAACAAAGAAAATCGTCGATCAATGGGTATTTTTAAACTCGATATTATACTAAATATCAGAAGTTTGTTTTCTCATTTGTGAATGTTAAACTTGGAGTAACATTTCCCTGTCTGATTTTATTTGAATATTTATACATATAACATTATGTGTGTCAGTGTATATCATTATCACATTAATAGCAACATAATAACAATTGTAACAGAAGCATTTTAAATTAGTATTTAAAACCACTGGACCATATTACGTTCGTGTTATGAATTATGAATTAAATAACATAGCATCATCTTGATCCTTATTATAACCTTTGTTTCTTCGAAAGCATGACTTATCTGAATAACGTCATATAAAACTATGAATCAATCAGGTTTGATTTAGATCAATACAGGTTTTAATATTGATATTGCTTTTAGTCCAATACTGGTTTCATAGTACCTGCTCCACAAATTATATGTATAAAACGTTTTATATATGAAGCAAATAATACCTCATGACGTAACAAATGAAGTCATAAAATCATGCAAATGAACGGAGTAATTAACGATGCACAAAAATGTATTTCAAACCGATTTCGCAACATTAGTCCACGTTTAGTCAACTTGAATCAGTATATTTCGTCATGCGACAAACAGGATTGTTCGTTCATTTCAAATGAAATTGATGAAACTAAGGAATTATTTAATTATATTAGTCGCCAAGGACTCGCACAATATCGACAGTGTTCTACTCGTTCATAATTTTATTTGAAACGATTACTCGTGAATAATTTTATTTGAAACGATTAGTCATGAATAATGTATTTGAAACGAGTACTCGTGAATAATTCTTTATTAATAAGAAGCAAAGAAGTCAGTATCGACACGGACTACATTCAGATTACTCGAAACCGAATCATTACAACAATCATAGTTTCATCCAAAAGAAACCATTAAAATTGGAACGATCGTCGACGAACATATACACATTATAGTCTGTCCGTGATAGGTGCTGTGTAGGCGGTGCCTAAATTTGATATGACTTGCTTCCTAGATATTGCATCTTAACATTTCGAGTATTTTCAATTTCGATCTAGAACGCTTTATAAAATGAAGGTTCATTTCGATCAATGAACTGAACATCAAAGGTGACCAATAAATCGGATTTTTTGCCCGGAATTTGGTACTCTTTTCTGATTGCAGATTTACGTCCATGAAATAAATAAAGGTCCACAATCAACTCGTGAATATAAAATGTGTGTCGATGATGAACTTTGAAGGTATCGCTATTATGATATGGTTTGTCATTATATTTAACCTTAATTTCAGAGACGCTATGGCACGAGCTTTCGACATCTTTGCGAGTAAAACTCAAGTTGAATTATGTGAAACATCAAAGCGACCCAGCTGACATCAATATAATTTTTTTTTGCTGGAAAACATGGTGATGGTTACCCATTTGATGGACCTGGTAATACTCACTCTATTACAATACATGCATTTCACGTACCCCCCCCTCTCTCTTTCTCTCTCTCTCTCTCGCATAGAGAGATAGCCCGACCTCTAATCATCTTTTCTTCATATCTTTAACTTCGACAGTGTTCTAAGTAACTCTCAGCTCAGATCGGAGATGTTCTGTATGCACGTCTTCTCGGCAGCATATACCTTGGCTTGTATACATCCTGGCATTAGTAAATTTTATTTTGTTTAGTATGACCCCTTCACACTAGATCAGTTAGGAAATCACACAAATTGTATGAGTGGACTTTATTTCAGTTTGAACGATATATTATTACAAACGAGATTAACGGGGTTAACACGACAATATCTAAGTGCAATTAATCATTGTTATTTTCTCCTCGTATATATGAATGCATGCTTGTGCAAAGATAGAAAGATGGACGGACGGATGGATGGATGGCTGTATAAGAAGATAGAAAGAAACGGGCATTCAAATAATTTGAATGTTATGCAAGTTTCTCAGAAAAAATGAATATTTGGACATATAACGGAGACGTATGCGATCCTGTCCGCAGTATACAGGTGTGATCCAGAACTATCTTTTTGTCTCGCTTTGAGGTTTGGTGGATACGTAGGCGGACATACGTAAACGACAGGTGTGTTGGAGGAACCTATTGTAGGATTTCATTGGGCAAATTCTTCGGAAGCTCCAGCATTTTAAGTGTTCCAGTTTCTAGCGCATGGGTTTATCCATCTAACTGTAAAGAAAACTCATAGTTGGCGTTTCATGCTCATATTATTTTATTTGGGGGTTGGTGGGTGGCGATGAAGGGATAGATCGTGGAACACCAGCTTGGCACCTTTCCCCACCCCCAACGATTCGTTGCCTCTGTATCATGTACTTGCAAATGGAAATTTGAAAAGCTTGTCTGCTGTCCCATGGCTGCAAACTACTCACTATACACACCGACGTAAGAGGGGCACTTAAATGCCAAATCTATTCTTATTCCTCCAATCTGGTTTAAGATAAGGATGATATAGACGGCATTCAATCACTCTATCGTACGGAAGCCTGTTAGTGCCACGTTGAAATCAATTTTTTATCTCGTATTTACGACTTACTATCTCGTAATTACGAGTTAGCTATCTCGTAATTACGACTTACTGTGTCTTTGACTTGTGGAACCTTTTTGTCATTTTGAATGGACCGTGCAAGGATATGCAGCTTTTATTTTCACTTGGGATTGAGTTACTTAGAAATTCTTAGTTTTCTAGCCAAGGTACATGGAGTATGCATTAGTTTGAGAACTCTGAAACGAATGCTGCGCACTCTGCGTCTCTTTAGAAGAAGATTTCATTCTGATGTATTAGAGGTAGCCCAGTTTATCGAAGAGAATGTCAATAATTCCGGTACTCAACAAGGCTATCGCTGGAAGCATTTACGATGTCTTCAACAAGGAATGATAGTATCAAGGGATACCGTGGGGATACTTATGCAATTACTCGACCCTGTTGGTATACAATTGCGACTAAGGAGACGTCTTAGGAGACGACAATACTTTGGACAAGGACCGGATCACATTTGACATATCGATTCTTACGATAAACTCAAACAATATGGGCTCTGTATAATCGGATGCATTGATGGTTTTTCAAGGCAATTTATTTGGCCTAATGTTTACATAACTAGCAGCAATCCAAAAGTAATCGCCGGCTATTATGTGGAAGCAGTGCAGATGCGTCACGGATGTCCGGCCTTAATGAGAGGTGATCGTGGAACAGAAAACGGTCATGTTGCTCAGATGCAGGATTTTATGACGGGAAAGGACAGTTTCATTTGTGGAAGAAGCACAGCCAATCAGAGAATAGAAATGTTTTGGAATTTTCTGCGGAGGCAATGTTGCCAGTTCTGGATTGACACTTTGAGAATGTTGAAGGAAATCGGCCAATTCACAGGGGATTTCATAGATATCAGCTTGATTCAGTTTTGTTTTATGGGCCTGCTTCAGGTACAATTAAATACAAATTTGTTTTGCCTCAATATTCCTCTTCAAAGTGATCGGAATCTGTCATAAAATAATATCGTGAGTAGCGGTATACCGTAATATTTATAATTAGTTTTTAGTTTGTTATCATTATTTTCACTTTTACATAATTTTGACACTTTCCGAAAAAGCATTCTTTCTCCTTTTTTTAAACAGCAGAAATTGTGCAAACTACAAGTTGAATCCATTTAGTTCCATCCTTTAGAAAAAAGCAAAATATTTTTAAACAACCGCATTTTTGTCCCTTTGATGTAATCTTAAAGAAAATAATTTAAAACTTCATTCTTTCTGTCCAGTTTAAACTGATTTTAAAAGAAAAGGAAGTAAAATAATTTTCTTCATGTCTCTTTTCTCCGAGTGGAGGTATGGAAGGATTAGAGAAGTCAGAATACAATTTGCAGATCTCGGAGTGTATCACGTTGACAATTAAACAACAAATATTACCATCACAGTGACGCACAAACGGATGAATGGATTAAAGAGGGAAATAAAAGTTGTCCCTTTTATATTCTATTTTATGTGTCACAAAAAATTGGTGATGGATTTTTGGAATGCACGTATTGGCAGTTGTGAAGAATTTGATTAATATTTATAGGAATGGGTATTGCAAATTTGAAGTAGATTAATTACAACGGCTCCTGAAAAATTATCTAAGCAAATAAATAGAATAAATAAATAAAGGTTAAATATGGAGGATATCTTAAAAATGTAAACTTTTCAGTTTTGTTGTAGAAAGTTATGTAAGACTAAAACTCAGTTTCTCCTGTAAACATTCCTGCGCCCAAGTTCACGAAATTCACCCTAAAATTAATAACAAGGTGCAGTTCACAACTACCAACTGCATTGCCCCCCTCCCCCCCCATCATTCAGA
The DNA here is from genome assembly GCA_016617855.1 of Megalonaias nervosa. Taxonomy (NCBI): domain Eukaryota; kingdom Metazoa; phylum Mollusca; class Bivalvia; order Unionida; family Unionidae; genus Megalonaias; species Megalonaias nervosa. The sequence continues at coordinate 21,676 of JAECUM010095811.1, read as the reverse complement.
ACCACCACTAATATCTCTGCAAAACAAATCATGCCTTGGATGTAAGTCGCCGAAGTAATTTACAGAAAATTCGCCTGAAATTTCTTCGCAAAAAAGAAATCCAATCTATACAGATGATCTCGGCTATTTTTACTTTTGGATTGACTGTATGAGGTGTTACAAATGATACGTTCGAAGTGGTAAGGGTGCAAAGGACAATTTGGATGTACAAATTGAACGACGCATCTTCCTTCCTAATATAAATTTTGTTTTACAAAAAATATACAAGAGACGTCAAAAAGGTTCATATTTTTGGATAGCTAAATTAAAAACAGCATGAGTATATTATTCACTTTACTTGAGAAGTCAATGGCAGTTTATAGCAAAAGAAGTTTATACACTCCAACCCCAAATTTATACCTGCATTTTTCTTGTCCAAAAGTCATTTTTGACACCATGTAATTCTCACGGTGCAAAATAGTTGCCATCCATGCCGTTTTTGAGATATTCTACATGCCTTGAACCCATATGTCAACTGTTGTGGGTGGCTAGCTCTTCTTCCTGGCCTACTCTTGGTACTTCACTATCTGCATGCTGCAGAGTAACTACGGGAGGCATACATGCCTCACATCAATTTCAAGAACACCACCAGCCCCAAATGCCCAATTCACAAATATATCCATGTCTTTAATTATTAAACAATGATAGCTGAAAAAGTCACACCATAGCCTTAAGTTAAGAAATTCCACTGGAACCAATTTACGAAACTATCCCCTGCCACTTTATCATGGTAGCTATCTACCTACGTTCAAGGTGTGATCCGTAGGATTGACCTCGAAGATGCGAACGACCGTCTTTTGCGTATGACGTTATAGTCGAACATTCCGACCAGCCAATAATGTTCCAGGATATAGCTTGCACGGTAATTTTAAAGTAAAATGATGATATTTGTCTAGTATACGGTCAGAAAATGGTGATGAAAAAGAGAAAAAGTGTATCCTCCTTCTATTTGTTTTTTTAATTTATAAAAGAAGAAAGATGCTTTAATTGATGATCTACCTATCAGAATGTCTCAAAGCAGGAAATATTATAAAGAGCATTTTGAATAGCCCGTGCTGTTAGTCATGATATAAGCAATCAAATCAATCTAAACGTTGGAAAGGTTTTGGACGAATCATTCAGGCAACCATCCTGGGAAAATGAGAGAGAGAGAGAGAGAGAGAGAGAGAGAGAGAGAGAGAGAGATACACATAACACATACACATAACATTTTATTAATGTCCAGACAAGCGGGAAAGTTTAAAATAAATATCATGCCAGAGAAATCATGATGTTTTGGAATAGTATTTTTTTTTTTGAAAATGGGAATTGGTATTTTCCACTAGAGAAATGCCAGTTAACAACCGATTTCTTTGCAGAATGACGTCGACAGCATGGTCCAGGTCTGGAATGTGCATCGTATAAGGCCGACCAAAAACCAAAAGTGCCCAAATGGCCGACCTGTTGTAATGTACAAATTACCAATGATTTATGGAACTCGGAGCTACCTCCAGTAAGTGGACGAAGACCAAATAGAAATCTGTCGAGAAGAATGTGCATTTCGAGATGAATATCCATGTGACACAGATGTATTTAATATCTGTACTCTCTACATGGAAGAAAATGGATGGACGTCTCCTACAAATATCGACGATGCTTTGCAGTTGTATTGTAATGTACGAAACATGTTACTTGTGGCTTTGTGACGATAAAGGCTTTAATACTACTGTGATTCCATGATGAGAAATATTCTTATTATTTTCCTTCAGCGGAACAACACTAAATTATCTTCAAACGAGACTTCGCTATATCTCTACTTAGCCAAGTGTACTTTGCTCATATACTTCTTCATTCTAATAAAAAAAATGTCTATATTTTTCGTTTCTTGTTTCCCTTTTATACAGTCAGAGAGAAAAATGACAAAGTGTGTTTAGCACGACAGCTACAAACTTTTTAATAGAACGTGAAGTAAAATTTGGTAACGAACGTGATAAAATGACATTTTGATGCTTTCGCAGCAAAAGAAGTTTGGAAAATACTTCGAAAACCGGCAGAATTTTCATTATATAACGGGACACATACGTATATGAAAACTTTCTTCTGTTAAGGCTGTCTATAAACATTTTTCTCTCTAAGGGTTTGTAGCGATCCGTGCTATTCAATCTGTTAAATGTATACATATAATTTGTCCAATCAACATTATCAATATTAAACACATTACAGTCGCACGGAACTTGTAAAAGTGTGTCTATCGTTTGAGAGAGGAGAAGTACAAACTCATAGAGGATGTATATTATTTCATATATTCATGCAAGAAAGATTATGTATATATAAATACTGGATGATTATAATTTTTAAATATATCTCCGTTCTGCTTTTTATATACTGATTATGATTATTTCTATAAATTAACCTCAAAATTTTTTATTGGATGTGTAAGAAATTGAAAGCGATTGCCTAATACGAGAAAAAACGAACTGAAGATAAATTGTCATTTTCTTGCCAAAATTCGATTGAGTTGTTGACCCTGTGACTTTAAAAGTTTGCACTTGCAAGATAAATTTCGTTTTCGCACTCTAAACTTTGAAGAACAGCATGCAACTGAAACATAGTATGGGCCTGCCTCTCTCTCTCTCTCTCTCTCTCTCTCTCTCTCTCTCTCTCTCTCTCTCTCTCTCTATATATATATATATATATATATATATATGAAATGTTAAACGAGTTTTCTTTACGACATAAAAATAAAAGCGTGCATACATCGCATCTTTAAGTCCAATCATATTTTATTCAAGGGTGCACCGCTCTGGTCTTTACATTTTTCCCCACTTATCACTTATATTTTCATAACCACTCACCCTGTTCACTTAACATCTGAAGCGTGATATGATTCCATACTTTATTTCTCAAACTTTTGCTTCAATAGACGTTCTTCAAAATTATTCCGCAGGTTGAAAGTTGAGCAAATAGCGCCAGAATATACCATGCCAGACTATAAAATGCTTCACACTCTTTGTATGTGTGTCTGTCAGACAGTGAACAGAGATATTTTAGAACAATTGTTTTTAAAAAAACTTTTGGTTTTCTTGATCAATAATATTGTCCACGCCTTTTTACGAATAACGGGGTAGAAAGGATTATCGTTTCCCTCTGTATATCCGTATCACTTTTGTTTCCTGCATTTAGGATTTTAAAAAGAGTAAAATTAGCATATATTTGGTCACAAATCAACATCTATAGTTGGTTTATCTTCTTAAATAACTCCATATTCACTCTGAAAGAGAAATTTGGTCAAGTTAGCTCATGTATAAATTGCGTACGTGTAGATACTTTTAGAGGTGGTACAAACAAATCGTTAGACAAATACTACTCACCCTGAGAACAACCACACCTGCATAAAATGAAAGGAACAGTAACTGCGTTTTTAATTTATCCACCCCAAAATTCTATCTTTCATCACGCATGACAGCATACCCCTCCAGATGATTTAAGCGTAGGTCCAAGCACCTCATATTCAATATGCTGTAGTAGAAGACTTATAACTGTCGAGAAAACGAAACCTTACATTTTTTACATTTATGTAGGTCACTAGATCGCTAAGGAATTAATGTTATAATTTCCAACACTTGTATAGACTTCTGGAGATAAATTTTTCGCTAGACTTTTATTGGAAAGTTCGTCATTGCAATTGAATATGACGTTGAGTACGTTTTGCGACTATGTGCTTATATTTAGGTCCATAATTTTGAGGTGATCACTGAGAGTTTAATTCATATATTAACTTATAATAGATTGCATGGACTGGGTTTTCGCAGTACACATAGATATATTATACTGTCTGCCATGTATAGCCTATCTTGTGCCGAGAAATGGAGTTAAACCCTAAGAAAGGAACAATACTAATTGGACCCAGTTTAACTTATGTAGTTTTAAAACTTTTCACCTAACAGTATAGCTAAGATATAATTAAATACAAAAACCGCATTACATGGTTAGATTGTCAAGGGTAAACCGGAGGACAAACACTTATTTTAAATGAGGGTTCTAATTTCTCTTTCTTCTTGTTGTTATCGTCTGTGGTCATAAAATAAGTAATAAGAAAGAAAGAGAAAACCAACATGTTTTGTATAATTGAATATATTAATTTATTTCCCTAAAATAGAAAGTGAAAGAATTAAAAACTACTTTCAGTATGGTGAATGATCCTAAATGTTCTATCAATTTCAAATTCTGAGTAATCTGAATAAGTTCCAAAGGTACTCCGAATCGTGATCAGTAATGTAATGATTTGTCAACAGTACAGAAGAAATCACTATGATATGATCCCAAAAGGTCCTTCAATGAATTCACAATAATCCCAATACAGCTATATATGCAAGTGGTCTTTAAATTCACAGTAATTTCGTACAGCTGTGATATATCCAAATAGTCTTTAAATGAATGTTTATAGCATTATAATTCGAACAAATGATTAAATTAAATAAAATAAATTCATCTCAATGCAAAACTCTTCCAAGACTGACAATGCTACTAAGAATGCCTAATTTTAAGTAACAATTCTCTTATATAGAATGCTAACATTCACTGTAGATATAAATGCCTTACGAGGCTTAGAATGAATCATTTTGGTATTTCGAAATCACTTTACAAGTAAAAAGATCAGCTGATTTACACTGGCTAATCAGGAAATTAGGACAGCTCGGCCTTTTACTAGAACTCGTGTCCTTGACGGATCACCTGCTGTTTACACGTACTTATAGTTTGATTCAACCTTGGAACTTATGAAAGAATCAATGTACGCATTTGATACATGACTCATCTTACAGAACAAACCCGTTCATAGGATATTAGCATTAAAAATGACATTAACTAAATGATCCTTACAAAAACTATTATAATGAAAAGAATACACATAATATAGATATACGTAACATTCTCATTAGTAGTAGTGGCAGTAGTAGTAGTAGCTGTAGTATTAGTAAATACGGAATATGTCATATATCTATAGTTCTAATGATTCCTTTTTTTACAAGTCTGAATGACCTTGACCTGTCATTATTTGACCTGATACCAGTATGGATGAGCAAAGTCAAAACCTCAACTGCAATCACTTTCAGATTTTAAATGTTTACCCTCCCTGAAATGAAAAGCTGTTCATGCTGTTCAGCTGGAGCATGTATATGTGTGTGCATGTCTGGATTTTCAAAAAAAAAATAAAAAAAAAAAATAATTTCAGTAGGATCAATGTTCAACCTGTCTTCCCCAAGATTTGATTAGTATTTTTATTAATTTAATGCAAATTGGGCCAATGTAAATTAATTATGCAGAACCAAGCACAAAATATCAAGTGCAGTAACCTTGACCCTTGGTATATCAATGGTAAAGCTACCTTTCCATAAAGGTAATGTAACCATATGGCTGCTGAAAATTGTGTTAAATTTTAAGAAAGTGGATTCCTCATGTGGATTCCACAATACATTTTAGTTCCAGTGAATTTGACCTTTGACCTTTGTGCCCAATGTTCAATAGGGAGATGCCTCTGCCCAAGTGTAGACTATATATTAAATCTGATGAAAATTGAATAGAGGACATCTTGACTTGTTGAGTAGAAACAACAAATATTGCAATGTACATTCCAGTGGCACTGACGTTTCACCTCTCTGCCTCTGAATCAATAGAATTTGCCTAGGTATAGTCTTGTTATGAAGGTTAACAAAATTGGGCCAAGACCTGCCCCTTTATATCCTGTTTTCAGACCTTTATCTTAGACCTTGCATTCATCAAATCAATGGGCTTCGGCCTCTATCCATGGGTATAGCAAGTTTGAGGTTTAAACAAAACACAACAACAACAACCCCTCCCCCAGTAAACTCGAGTATTGTTGTGGATACACCCTGTCTACGGATGGACAGACAGACATGATAATCTATACACGCTATTCACATTTTTTGGAAAAGTGGAATTTTTTTGTGTGTCTTTAATGAACAACAGAGATCTGTGTGCATGTATTCTCATCTTTCTTTTGCATCAAGTGTTTGGTAGTACAACTTTAAGCACTTTTCACCTTGTTTAAAACTATCACTTTGTGCATTAGTTTGTCCCGGATTTTGACATGTTGGTACAAGCAAATGCTCAAAAGTGGCCTAACCATGATGTCTGATACACATTTTCTGTTACCTTGACAAAGTGGAACACTTCAAGTGTCAAGACTTGTCAACAGTAATTTAAAACCATGGTATTTAAACTTGTGTTACAATCACCATCACAGCACTCTTTGAACAAAATAACATGTATCCAAGGTATGTCCATGTATAAGAATTAAAACAAAATGAAAATATGATTTAAATATCTTTTATTCCCTCATTCGTCCTCTCAAAGAAATATTCTCAGTGCGTCATCACTGCAACAACTCTCGAAAGTATATGTTATCAAAACTTTAAGCTTTCAACAAAATCTCATGTTCTAGATCACTGACAGAATCTATGATTATTGTAGAATCATTTCCTAAACTAGTTCTCAACAGTACATGTGTGAATGATACAAATGCACTGCCAATGCATTTCTTCATGTTCTTGCACATAAATATCATAATGTCTACAAGTTGTGTGTACCGAAGAGGTTTGAGGGATATAAAGAACTGAGATGAAAATAAATTTTAAACAAAATGAAGAATTAGCTCTCCCATGAGCTTACGGTCACCCCAATACTCTCTGTTGACATTGGTGATTTAATAAAAGAATTAGCAAAATAATCACTTGAATTGAACAACTGACAATATTCAATACCAACAACTCAAAAACAAAATCTGGCTTGATATTTCTAGCAGTGAAAACTGTAAGAGTCTTATGCATGCTGAATGGTAATAATAATTAAAATTAAAATTAAAATGAATGCAATGCTGATCTGCTGACATAGTAATCAAATTGTTGTAAACATTAAAGTATAGGTCAATTTAAAAACACTATAATAATGCAGTTGGAAGTCACTATGAATAATCACATATAGCAATCCAAAAGAAAGGAGAATTTTCATTGCTGATGAACCAACATGATATCACCCAGTTTTCAACAGCACATGTACTGATATCATTGCAATGGATCAACCTGAGTTCGATCATCAATTGCCTCTACCAAGGTTTAATAATCTCCACTATGAACATTAATTATCTGATGGAAAATTAATTCAAACTAGAGTAATCATGACAATCAAATGTTGGTTACTTTTCCGTTGTTTTTCTGTTTAATATTGTGCTGATATGCCCATAAACCATAGCTCTACTGTTACGTATCGGCTCGTTTAAAGTAACAAAGAAAAGAGCGAAGACAATAAGCTTTGTAAATTTTAACAAAAATAATTTATTTCCCTAGAAAACACGGTGAAAAGGTAAACATTTGAAACAAGACTTACGATTTACGAAGAAGATCCAAAAAATTGTCCTCAAATTGCGAAAACACATAAGTTCTGTGACTAAACAGTTCTAAATTGACGTAATCTGAATCTCAATTCCGTTCCAAGATGGCGGATGATGACGTCAGACGAAGGTTAACACAAATGTCCAGAATTGTCACTGTGAATCACAATTTGTATTGTTCTGTTCCAATTTAGAAATAATTTCAGCAAATGTCTTTGTCTAAAAGCCAGTTGTGTAGTTCTCCAGGGAAAATAATTATTCTTTAAAAGGTAGATGAAGTACAGCTATCATCAATAACAAAACACATGTTGTTCTTCATACGTACGAACGAACAACTCTTTCCAGCACAGGAATACCTTCTTAAGGTATTAGAAACTGTATAAGATGTTATGATGTGACTCTCTAAGATGTTAAAATATGACTCTCCAATATGACTCTAGACTAGTTCGCAGATACCTGAGTATTTTAAAGCAAACTCATACGTCATTTCATGTACAAGCACGAAGAAATCATGCGATTTCGAAATATCGCCAACGTAGTATAGAATGTCAACAAGTGTTATTAGTAATGACCGTGGTCACAACCAATCATTTACATAGTTATTTCTGACTGTTTACTTAATATGACAAAACCGTCATGCAAAAATCGTGCTTACGCGAGTCACATATACGTTCTAAATAAACACGATGTTTCTAACAAAATATCAGATCCTGCGAACATAATCATCATCATAATAATAGTTATATTTAATGATATAAAAAATGAAATAAAAATGAAATAGAAAGAATTAGAAAGAATTCAAATTTTAACACACATGCAACTTAACTACAGGGTCGTAACACTACCTGCATAACTACTGGGCATACAAGACACACAAGAATAAAAGAAAGAAAAATAACATAATTGTGTATATGAAAATACAGGTACTATAATGAGTAGATAACAACCTGAGAGTAATTCTGCTTTGCTTTTTGATTGCCTGTTTTTTCAATTACTGTTTATTACCTACCCATAGAATCCAGACTTTACTGGGTGAAAGTCAGGGGCTCTATTTTACACACACACACACGCACGTGTATTAGATTATGCATATAGTCATGACTACTTGGGTAATATTTTTTTAAAATTAATGCTCACACATATTTCCTATATTTTATAACATCATTTAAAAGTTGTGGAAGATAAATTTCAATCGATCGTATATATCCAGAGAAAAACGAATAAGAAGCAAAATACAGATATCTGTATGTAATTTCCGATAAAAATGTATTTTGTTTAATATCCATGTCACTTATACATAATCTATTTATATGATCAGACTGGCATTTGTAAATATGTGCAAGTGACATTCGTACATCTATATTTCCGTGTAAAAAGTTGTGTACTGAAATAAAAGTTCAAGAGAAACGCTCTCTCTCTCTCTCTCTCTCTCTCTCTCTCTCTCTCTCTCTCTCTCTCTCGCACGTACCTTATCGGCTAAGGCATTTATGTTGATATATTTCTCTAAGAGATTTAAATTATGCCGCTTTAACATTTAAAAAATGACGCACTAGACAAGACCATTCCAAATAGATCATTATGATTCATGTTTAAAAACAATTTGTACATAGTATGCCAGGACAAATAATACACAAGAATACATTTCGTCAAAATAAAATGTAATCGCACTGTAATGTTTCTGTTTTAATTCAGTGACCTATATATGGTTTCATCTGTATGTTTAAGTGCATCATAATCAGCCATGCATCTTTTTGTAAAGTTGTATGACATATATTTATGCTAACAGATATGCAGGCAGATAGATAATAAAATAGTTCGTTCGATAGACATATAGATGGCTTCGTTGATAGATAGACAAAGAGGTACCGTGTCTCCCACCCCCTTTTCTTCCACAGCCCATCTGGTTTAAACTCATTCTCGCTCCCAGAATCAAGAAGAGACAAAACTAAGATGTTGAATACCCTATTCCTAGTTGGTGCTTGATGCTATGAATCCCACATGAAAATAAAACCTGCATATCCTCGTACGGTCCATCCCAAATCAGAAAGGACTCACAAGTCTGGATTAAATTAATACCATTTGGTTTGGGATCAAACGCTTTTATCTACAGCAGTATGACTTACTTGTAACTTTCGACCACGTGAATTATTATCTTTCCGGTCGATGTTAAGTCATAATTACAAGATAGCTAACTCGTAATTACGAGATTCTAAGTCGTAATTACGAGATTATAAGTCTTAATTACGAGATAGCTAACTCGTAATTACGAGATAGTAAGTCGTAATTACGAGATAGCTAACTCGTAATTACGAGATAGTAAGTCGTAATTACGAGATAGTAAGTCGTAATTACGAGATAGCTAACTCGTAATTACGAGATAGTAAGTCGTAATTACGAGATAAAAAATTGATTTCCACGTGGCACTAACAGGCTTCCGTACTATCGCAAGCCTGGCAAGCGTGGATCAAAGATAATCGTACTTGACGGTATTTAAGAAAGTGACTATACAGACACTCGACCAACCTGTCTCACATCACATGTTGTATTATCTGACACAAAATAAAATCTGCTATATTCCAACAAATATTTTAAAATAATTTAATTATTAAGAAATCGATGTATGCTGAAAACCGTGTGGGATTTATCTAGACAAGGTTCAACTATTCAACTCGATTCTGGCAGGCTAAAAAGATAGTGACAAAAAGAACAAAAATATCTTGCTTCGGTTGCAATCTCAAGACCGCCATCTTTATGTATTCAATAACTCTGTGAACTCAGCTAATCTCAACATGATTTTTCACCATAGGGACGTTTTGAAATGACTATATAGTATTTTTGCCATTAAAGTCGTACCTTATGTACTTGCTTATAAGTCGAGTCAAACTGCAAACAACAAAGATCCAGATCTGACGTAGCATAATTAGCCTGCAGATTAAAGTCTGTGTGTTTTGCTGTACTGAATTATTCCTAACATTCTAAACAGAGCCTGATCTGCCTGCGAACTGTGAGACAGCAGATCTGAGTGTAGTTTGCAATTGTACTCCACCTATAAGAGAGTATACACTGTATTCTATCAGAGAGTATATACTGTATTTTAAAATACGTTCACGTGGTATCTTATCCTGTTATTCGCATGAAATCTGAGTAGATTGCAACGATCAAGCATCTGCAGAATGATAGTATTTTATCAAGATGATTCTTTAAAGAAAACTTCACCCATGTACTCCCTTGAGTCCATAGTCAAATATTGCTTGGCAGTATATTTTTAAAAAAATGAAAATAAATTTTTTTTTAACCAACTGTCTCTGAAAGTTATATTTGAAATTTGTAAATTTGTACTTCTGTTAGCACCTTAATTATTCAAGGTTTTACAAGGGAAGTAATTTGTGGACAACTGTGGATATTATTGATCTTGTCCATTAAGACGTGTAAAACTCCATGTTATGCAAACCTATATCTATTTTCACGACTGTACAAACAATACTATCCCAGAAACTGATCAAAATGCACAAATATGCACGATAATTCGAGCTAAAAATGTTAAAGAATCATATGTTGCAAGATTCATTCTGTTTTATTTCATTTTATTATAATAATCATACTTCCCCTCACTTCATTATTATTCGTCATGGAGGTAACTTACGTAATATATCAATGGTTTGTCTCGTTCAAAGGACTGACTAACCAATCCATTTCATTTAAAAGTCGATATACTTTTAAGAAAAAGTACTTATTTTTTAATTGGTGTGCAACTTTTGGAAAATGCGTAAAGTTGGGAAATAACAAATTTCTAAACTTGTCCAAAGAAATATTACACATATAATACAAGTTTCTCTGACTTGTCGCACTGATTGAAAAGAACATTCATGTGTTGAAATAGTCGAAAATCCTCGCCTTGAATGAGAAGGTTTAGAAATACTCTTTAAGAGACCAAAGAATTGATACATGTTACTTTAAGAAAGTTATTGCATCAGAAGTTGCTTGAAACCAGACCTAATGCACTAAGCTTCAGGAAATTATTTCGCGAGTTTGATCTGGAACCCACGTATTATATTCAAGATTTTGAACTGACATCTATTCATGTAATGAGAACCAAAAGAGATTGTTTCGTCAGGAAATAGTTTTCCTTTTGAAGGACGCTTTTGTACGCGGAAATATACTCTCCGTAGGATCTAAAGCAACTTGTGACGAAAGAGTATAGTAATATATTTGGAGTTCTTCTGCATTTTTCCCTACTCTTTTATAAGCTTAAGAAAGATTTCTTTTTTAACAAGAATTGCCAGCTGCAGGAGCGCTTGTTAGCGCATATTTATTCAGACACGAGAAGTATGCATTTGTCATTGAACATGATGATCAAGAATGAATATGATGACAAATAAAGTGGTTGATATAGATCACAGCTACCTTTTATGTTTTATATGGTAATGCAGTACCCTTCCGATGTACGGTCGTATCCAGCTTGATGACTGAAAAAGTAAAATGATCGAAGAAACTCGCGAAAACATCAAAGTTAAACATACTCACTTTAGTGTGAAACGAAGTCTACTGTGAACAGTTTGGGATAATACGGTGCAACGTTTCTCAGGGTGGATGTAAATGTTACACTCATACCTGTCTGAGAAAGTCATCGAAAAGTAACAGTTTCATCGAGGCCTGCAAAGTTGCATTGATGGCTTATGAAGCCTTTAGAAGGTATGCAAATATGAAATTTCATGACTATTTTGTATCCCAGAAACTGACCTTACGATAAAAGGTATATATTATCATTGGAAAGTAAGTCAACGTGACCGGCTTATGATATCAAAATGCAGTGAACATCATGAGTGCACATCAAGAAAACCTAATTTAACAAACTATACATGATCAAATGAATGTGAATGTCAAGTACCCCCTACAGAAATATTACTAACCTAGGAGAAGGACGGACAATGAAAGGGTTAAATAGCTACGAGCCCATTGTCAGCAAAGCCGACGGTCTAGGTGTGTAAGATATAAAAATACTAAGGTGAAAGGTATAACAATTTAAGGAACTATATAACGGTATTATACAATTACAGGACAAGTTCTCAATGCAATTGCTTTCAATCAATACAAGACCTATTCAACCTGCCAGTTATTTCATCACGTGAAATTAAGGGTGGGAGTGTTTCCCTTCCCGTGTCCCTTCTAAGTTACTCATCTGTAACTTCCGCCTTGTATTCCTTCCGTTACTTCCGGTACCCTTGTTTCCTTTCTCTCGGCCCTGCCTGTCGGTACTTCCGGTACCCTTGTTTCCGTTCTCCCTGCCCTACTCGTCTCCATCTCTCTCTAATTGTTTTGGTGCCGTATTATCCCACGCAGAAAGCTTCCTCAGAAGCCTTTGCTCCATATCTCATCCGAACCTTATAGAACTCCTTTCCCGCTCTTTTACGAGTGCCTAGTTTGCTCTGGGAGTGCAGTCTAGTGTCTCCCTACTCTTTCCACGTCCAAACGTCCACTGACTCTTTCAAAATGAATGTAACAGAATAATGTCTGGCTGCGTGAGAAACCCGCCCCAAAATTTGACTATCTTAGTTCTGATTGGATACTGGTGGTCTCTTTGAAAACTGTCTGGGATAGTAGCACTGATACGTTGTAATGTCGGGTTTCCGGTCTCTAAGCCTAAGCCAAGCAGTGACATCAACGCTGATTGCGAGACAAACAGAGTTTCTCATCACCGTGGCAAAGTTCTCTTTGTAGCAACCGCCAAACTGACCGTAAAGCAATGGCTAAGGCACAGACAGGTAATTTTTTTGTTTCAAAATCGGTCTAAAGTCGTAATATTATATAATACAAACTGGCATTAGCCAAAGTACTTTGAATTACAAATTCTATCAGAAGACATTTATAAACATGAAGCAGGAATTGTTAGCAAATTTTCTCACACAACGTGACAGTGAAGAAATAGGTCACATTGATTTATTTATGTAAATATTTTGTTCTGATGCGTCTCAGCATGAACGAACGTATCCATTTTCGTAAATGAACAAGCAACAGTGTCCATAAATTAACATAAGCGGAAAAAGCGTAAACGATCACTGGAGCGGGAAAGGTAGGTCACACTGACATACTTTGTTATCTGCTTTAACGACTGCACAGTCAATAGTAACGGATAAACATATCTAAATGTTCGCTTAAACATAACAAATGGATCAAGAAAAGTAGGGAAAAAGTAGGAAATAGTGACCTACATTTTATAAGCTTGTGTCTTACTTCTCAAGCTGTAAAAGTGTAAACGATCACTGGAGTGTGAAAAGGAGGTCACATTAACATACCTTTGGTATACTGATGTTGTATTTCACAGGATGCATGCACATCAGAGTATTTGCTTTAAAGGAGTAATGCCTCTGATTCTAGAAAATTACAACATGCGGATTAACACCAGGAATTGTTTGTGTATTGTATAAATCTTTCCATGAGACATATCAGACAATATACACTGATGTAATTACATCATTTTCAGCGGCCAAATACTCTTTTCCTACACGGTATCAAGACTTATCGCCATCGTGATTTTACCGCTTTCGACAAATCAATGTTTTCCGAAATCAAATTCGTTTGTTTCCGAACAAATTATTAAACACCTCAAAACACGCCCACTCTAAACGACGTGACGTAGACTACATTGTCAGGATATCAACGTTAAGGTGTTTACTGTTCGGGTAGGTTTCGTTTAGAATATTTAGGAATAAATATTTGATTGCATGTTATAGATGATTACATTGAACAATATATTTATGAATAACTTCTTCTCGTGAACTATAATATGCAAGCAAAGCAAACTTAATTTTAGCTGATTATACTAAATGTCATATTTTATAAACGTTTTCCCACAAAAGGACCCGAGTTTCTGCTCGTCAAAGATTTGCTATGCCTCTTAATCTTTTTTATATATTTTCATACATGACATCTTTTGTACATTTTACAATATAATATTTTTAAAATTAATTTACAACTTTCGTGATATGCATTTTCACTATAACTGCATAGCACTTCCCAATTCCCATTTCTCACAAGTTAAACAAATTCCTATACTAAGATGCTATTCTCTGGTAGGATTTTACCCTAATGGTGATGCTGTACGTTACAAGCATTTTTATAAAACGTTTTAGTAAACATGTGGGTCTGCGAAAATCATTACGATAATGTGTATATTTCCATACATTCCGTGACATAATGGTAAAATCGGAACCCGGAACTGTTTGTTTTAATTTCACATCAGTGCACATGGATGACCCTAGCGAGTAAATTATTCAAATATAGCTGACGTTTCTTTTGACATAACATCACAGACTGGTGTTCTAAAATTAAGAGATGTCCACATAAATACTGTACCAGGTATTATAAGTTATATATAGTTGCATTTTAATACATACAGAATAGAAGTTAGGGCCAATCTTTGATCTTCGTAGGTCAATCAGAGTAAAATCCCCAGTGTCATGTATTAATATTTTCTTGTGCAGGTTTCAACTTAATTGAAATTATTTGTAGCTTGCATGTGGTCTAGAATGGTACATCCATTTTTATGAAACATTTTCCCCAGACAGTAAACCACGTGTCACACCCCAAAATGCATAACATGCATTATTTATCGATATAATATATCTGCAGTTATAGTCTTGTTGAACTGGTGAAATTTAATACAAAATGTATCTCCAATTAAAATTATTCTATATTTGCCCTTTGACGATTCCCAGCTACTACGGGGGAAGGTGGTAAAAGAGCTGATGACGGTCGGAACATTGTTCAGACTATATATAATTGAATATTTTATTTCACTTGTACATTATGCAATGACAATATAAAGCAAAAGGAACTTTCTTATAGCAGAGAAAGATTGATTGATTGATTGATTGAATTTTTTTACGGCGCACCAGCACTATGAGGCTATTTAGCACCATGCAAAAGGTTATATCCTTCATTATTTAAAAGTGGTAAAAGATTACGTATCGACCAGCGATACGAAACCAAACAGTTGAAGGTAAAACGATAAAATGGTAACGGTGATAAATAAAGTTTCCCGATCAACGCGGAGTGCAAATAATGTATGACAACGAAAACAGATGAAAGGTAATTAAAATCTACCGACGGTATATATAGCACATAAAACTGTTTAGGTGATAGCATCAAAGCTATAACTTACGATAAATATTTACTTCCTTCAGGAAGTCTATAATATAAGAAATGCTAACTGTATCAAAGAGCTCCCTAATGTCATGCACATTGTAATAATGATTACGCGTAGGTTGGAGGTCGAAACACTCCAACATAAAGTGTTTAACAGTGAATGGTTCATTGCAAGATATGCACTCTGGTGGGTCTCCTCCTTTTAGTATATAGGAGTGGGTTAAATAAGTATGGCCGATTGGAATTCTTGCAATGACTACCTCCTCCCTACGGACGGCTCTGTAGGAAGGAATCCATTCTCCTAGGGTTGGCTTGATGGCATGAAGTTTGTTATTCACGGCATCATTCCATGATGCCTGCCATTTCTGACGTAAACAGTCTTTGATACTACGTTTAAAATCAGTATACGGTGTACTAAAATCAGATGGTTCTAGTGATAGGGCCATTTTAGCAGCGCGGTCTGCTTTGTCATTACCTTTAATTCCAATATGGCTGGGTAACCAACAGTATACTATATTGTGGGAGGTACTCAGCTCAGTATGTTTAAGGAGAACATTAGCTAATAATGGATTCTCCAGTTTTCTATTATGTAGTGACTGAAGTACTGATAGTGAATCGGAGAAGATGATGCTATTTAAAATACGCTTGCTTTCAATATATTGCAATGCAAGGTCTATTGCTCTGATTTCGGCTGAAAAAATTGATGTACCATTTGGCAAGCGAACTTTTGTTGTGTGTTTTCCACTAACGAAGGCTGCAGCAGCCTTTTCCTCATCTTTTGATCCATCAGTATATATTCTTGTATAATTTTCAAATTGGGCGATTAGTTCATGGTAAGAGTTGTGGAAGATGGAAGGGTTTGTCTCCGATTTTTTTCCATCGTGTAATGTGAAAAGTATCTTTGGTTGTTGAAGTAGCCAAGGAGGTGTGTCGGAGACGGTCGTTTTCAGAATTTTTGAAAGTTCAATTTTGGTACTGTCAAGGCATGGTAATATTCTAATGCCAAAGGTAGGTATGACGTTTGGTTTATTGTCATATAAGGTTTTATATTTGGGTTCAAAAACAGCCGAAAAAGCAGGGTTCAGAGGGTTTGAGCTTAATTTGAGAGCATACTGTGCGGAAAGCATTTCTCTACGTTGTGATAAAGGTGGTTCGTTCGCTTCAACGAGTAGGCTTTCACACGGGGATGTCTTAAATGCTCCCAAGGCAAGTCTTATTCCCTGATGATGAATTGGGTCTAGCATCTTCAAATAGGACTTTCTAGCTGAACCATAGACAACGCAACCATAGTCTAGTTTCGAGCGAATAAATGTTCTGTATAAACTGATTATGACTTTCCTATCAGCAGCCCAGTCAGTGTGCGCTACTACTTTAAGTAAATCTAGAGATTTCAAGCATTTAGCTTTCAAATTCTTCAGGTGTGGAGTAAATGTCAGTTTTCTGTCGAAGATAATACCTAAAAATTTTGCTTCCTCAACAACTGGAATAGGTGTTCCGTCCAGCGTGAGTTTAGGTCCATCATGATGTCTTCGTAACTGAGAGAAATGCATGCATATAGTTTTTGATTTCGAGAATTTGAAACCGTTAGTATTGGCCCAAGTTTGAATCTTGTTCATATTTTGCTGTAATTGTCTTTCAATTGTATGCATGTGCTTGGATCGGTAACATATTAAAAAGTCATCAACATATAGGGAGCAATCCACACCTGGATTCAGACACTTGGTGATGCTATCAATTTTTATGTTGAAAAGCGTCACCGATAAAATACTGCCCTGGGGCACATCCATCTCTTGATTGTGCATATCAGAGAGGGTGGAGCCCACTCGTACCTTGAATTCCCTGTCTGAGAGGAAGTTTGATATGAACGAGGGCAGTCGGCCTTTTAGACCCAGATCGTGCAGGTCATTTAGTATTCCGTACTTCCACGTTGTGTCATAGGCCTTTTCCAGATCAAAGAAAACCGCTACTAAGTGTTCCTTCTTGATAACAACGTCGCGAGTAAATGTTTCCAGTCTAACCAGATGATCATTGGTACTACAACCATAACGAAAGCCACTTTGGAAAGGAGATATTAAATTGTTGTTTTCCAAATACCATACAAGCCGAGAATTGACCATTCGTTCCATTGTTTTGCATACGCCGCTTGTCAGTGATATGGGTTTATAGTTGGTAGAATCTGTGCTATCTTTGCCTGGTTTGGGAATTGGGATTACTGTTGCTTCTTTCCAAATTTTTGGTACATTACCAGTAATCCATAAATCATTGAAGATTTCCAGAAGAACTGTTAAGGAAGGTTCTGGAAGGTGTTTCAAAAACTGGTAATGTATATCGTCAGGCCCAGCAGATGTATCATGGGCCTTATTCAAAGATTCCATAAGCTCCGACAATGAAAACGGTTGGTTATAGCTCTCTGAGTTATTCGATGTGAATTTCAACCGTGTTTTTTCTTTTTGAGCTTTCATTCTTCGGAAAGCTTCTGAATAATTTGACGATGAGGAATTTTTGGAGAAACAATCGGGAAGTACATGGGCTATTTCATGTTTGTTATTGAAACTGTTATTATTTAGCGTCAGATGTCGGAAAGAATTGCATTTTCCCTTTCCATTTATTTTGCGGAATGTGTCCCAAACTTTCTTTCTTGAGGAATGAGAGTTTAAAGTTGAAACATTTTTTCCATGATGCTCGTTTACTTTCTTTAATGGTGCGGCGAGCTTTGGCCTGAACAATACGGTACTGAGTTAAATTTTCGGGCGTTGGACGATTATTAAATTTTTTCAGTGCTTCTCGGCGTTGTCTAATGGCTTCTTTACATTCTTCAGTGAACCACGGTTTTTGGGTTCTTTTACAGTTCGGCGAGGACCTAGGAATGGATTCTTGTGCAATCTCAATTAAGACAGATGTAAATTGTCGAATAGGATCATTATCGTTTAGGACGGTATTCCTGTTAATCCTAGCTGTACAAAGTGTTTCAAATTTGGCCCAGTCAGCTTTCTTTAAATTCCACTGTGGAATCGTGTCATCAATTGTAACGTTGGTGTTCTTAAGAGAGATTGGAAAGTGATCACTGCTGTGAAGGTCATCAGCGACCTTCCAATTATAATCCAAAAGTAGTGAAGGAGAACAAATTGTTAAGTCGATACATGTGTATGTACCAGTTCCTGGGTGCAAGTACGTCGGAGATTTGGTATTAAATAGACACAAGTCGTGTCTAGTAATAAAATCTTCAACCTTTTTGCCCCTGTCGCTTATGTAATTTGATCCCCATAAAATGTTATAGGCATTAAAATCACCGAGTAAGACAAATGGTGCAGGAAGTTGTTGAACAAGCGTGTCTAATTCATTTGGTAATAAGTTGGTGTTTGGTGGTATGTAAATAGAACAAAATGTAATCACTCGATGTAGAGTGACGCTCACAGCAATGGCTTGCAAATTTGTGTTTAAAAGGATGATTCTATGTGTATCTGTCTGTGTTTGAGCGTCCTTCGTTGCTTTAGGATCGTTTTTAGCTACAGAGGAGAAGGATGGGCCAGTAGGTGATGTTTTTGCCTGTACAAGCTTTCTGGCCTCTGGATAGGGAATGTTGGATGTGTATTTAACCCTCTGTATTTCCTTCTCCTGTTTCCAGGTATCACATTCCTTGGAATTGGCGTGGTGCTCTTTTCCACAGTTGACACAATGCGGAGTTGCTCTACACTCAGCTTCCTGGTGAGAATGGTCTCCGCATCGGCCACATATCTGGCTTTTTGAGCAACGATCTTCGTGATGGCCATATTTCTGACATTTATAGCATCGAAGGGGGTTGGGTATGTAAATCTCAACCTTCACTTGCAAAAATCCAACCTTGACCACTCTGGGTATTGCTGGCTTGTTGAAGGTGAGTACGAATGTGTTGGTGTCCTGCAGATTGTTATTACGTTTAATTTTTATTCTGCGAACTGCAGTGACACCTTCGTTTTTCATCCCTTCGATGATATCTTTGTCGCTTACTCCGGCCACGTCCCGACATCGAATCACGCATTTGGACGAGTTGAGTGTTGTGTGAGCGAATGAGGTCGCCGGAATATCGAAAACTGTCTTCATTTTCCGGATATTTTCGGTCTGACATGTAAAAATTGAAATATGAATGTAATACTCACATAGTCTCTTCTCTGTTCTTCATTGGAAAGGGACTGTAGAAATCAACGTTGCTGTAAATAGTAAAAAAGACATTGCAGTATACGCCGGTAGTGAATGCAAAACGTCTGGCACAGTCAAGCAATATCAAGTTGTTAACAACTTCTGTCTTTGCAGTATTTCTTTAACGTTAAATCGGACATATGCCTCAAATGAATTTGTATGGATTCAATATTTTAGTGTGTAATAGAAAAGGACAATTATTTACTTAGACTTGTGTCTCTGTTATAAAGAAATTTAACCAGACACCGCTCGGGTCTCTCTGAAGTTATTTCGGTTTACCTCCTTGACAACGAGAAACCCGAATTGTTGAATCGGACTTCTCTTGTTTTCGGATGGGGTCAAATAGTTTACAAAATGACAAAATGTAATTTACTGCGATGGATTAGGTCATAACATTTCTTCCTAAAGTCATGAATATTTATTTAATATGGCAATGAAATTAAAGTCAATTTACGAAAAAGGGGACCGATCGGGTGGCCTAAGTGGTTAGAGCATTCGCCTCTGTAATAAGAATAAACGTACCTTAAAAATGTCAATTTACCTTTCTGGTAACTATCCAGAAATGCGAATTAAACCAAACATGTAGACTCCTGTACGTACAGTAAATCAGTATAATTTACAACTTTACCAAGTCTATTAATTATAATTCAAGGTAAATAGTATTACGTAGAAGGTCATCACAACATTTTAAACTATTGCTGTCGGATGTGGTACCAAATAAACACCTCCATAGCCGAACAATCCATGAGATGTATTAAAATGTATCTATCTACCTAAAATTTTTATAACACTGCTACTTGTTCATCAGATTCTTATCAAGGTCAAGGCTATTCAGTGCCTTCTCAACTCATCCCCTATTTATAGTAACTATAGTATGTCAGGTGATATATATATATATATATATATATATATATATATATATATATATATATATATATATATATATATATATATATAGTAATAGTAGATACTAATTTTCCCCAATGATCGTAAGTTTGCATTTTAAGATGAGTCATTCTTGCAGATAGTGCGTTAAGTGAGTCATTCATGGGTTTCAAGTTTGAGGAATACTATTAAATCCAGGTAAAACTCACGTGATCAAATTTATGGACATGAGTTCAGAAAGGCCAGGTTGACTTAATTTCTGATTGTTTAACAACTGATCCTGCTTACTAGTTGAAATCATTCTAGATAGGATATGTGTCTTTTATTTGTTTCTGAAAGAGCTGTATTACGTAGAATTAGGAATTCTTAGTGCCACCAGTTTTGAACGTTATTCAGTTGTATTGAGAGGAATTCATTTATATAATTTAACCATTCGTTGGAATTAGAATGCTCGATATATTCAGACTAATTGGAATAACAGCTGTCAAGGTAATATTGTGAACTCACTTGAAAGCATTTCTTGAATATTTAACAGCTGACACGGAATTACTATGAATTCATCTAAAGACTATTTAGATATTTATAGCTGTTAAGGAATTAACTGAATTCATTTATAGACATGTTGCCATTATATCATAGTGATTCTACTGTACTGTTGATACATCAGTACAATATAGAACATCATTCGGAATTCCTTTAGAACTATTCGGATTAAACGTTACTTTTGGAATTGATAGAACATTTAGGACTTTAGAATTTCATCCACCATAATGTAAGTTATTCTTAGTTTTCACTTTGTGTTTTATGGAAATAAATAATATTTTTACTTGTTGATTTTCGCTCTTACTTGTTATTTATTTAAGATGATAGAGTCGTAAGAATGAAACTGGATTGCTCGTCTGAGATTGAATATTTCAGAGCTTTGAATTGATTTGAATATTTCAGAGAAATTACACTTGTTTTTGAAATTTAAATTTCACTTTCAGTTCAATTCGTTTAAGTCCCTGGTATTTTATATTCGCATATTCAAGAAAGTTTTAGTGA